>CM037873.1:39650373-39861460 GCA_021292105.1 Anadara kagoshimensis
ATGTGATCTATATTCATTTATAAGGTCTAACATAGATATGTGAGTACATTAAATTGTAAGACCTAACATAGATATGTGATGACATTAATTTTAAGGCCTAACAGATATGTGATTTACATTACCTTTGTAAGGCAACATAGATATGTGATTTACATTACCTTTGTAAGGCCTAACATAGATATGTGATGTACATTACTTTTGTAAGGCTTAACATACATATGTGATGTACATTCATTTTATAAGGCTAACATAGATATGTGAGGTACATCATTTATAAGGTCTAACATAGATATGTGATGTACATTACTTTGTAAGACCTAACAAGATATGTGATGTACATTACTTTTGTAAGGCTTAACATACATATGTGATGTACATTCATTTTATAAGGGCCTAACATAGATATGTGAGGTACATTCATTTTGTAAGGGCTAACATAGATATGTGATGTATATCATTTTAAAGGTCTAACATAGATATGTGATTACATTACTTTTTGTAAGACCTAACATAGATATGTGATGTACATTAATTTTTAGGCCTAACATAGATATGTGATGTATATTCATTTGTAAGGTCTACATAGATATGTGATGTACATGACTTTTGTAAGGTCTAACTAGATATGTGATGTACTGACTTTTGTAAGGTCTAACATAGATATGTGATGTAAATTCATTTTTAAGGCTAACATAGATATGAGAGTACATTCATTTCAAGGCCTAACATAGATATGTGATGAACATTACCTTTGTAAGGCCTAACATAGATATGTGATGTACATTCATTTTGTAAAGCCTAACATAGATATGTGATGTATATTCATTTTATAAGGTCTAACATAGATATGTGATGTACATTACTTTTGAAAGGCCTAACATAGATATGTGATGTACATTGATTTTAAAGGTCTTACATATATATGTGATGTACATTACCTTTGTAAGGCCTAACATAGATATGTGATGTACATTATTTTTGTAAGGCCTAACATAGATATGTGATGTACATTCATTTTGTAAAGCCTAACATAGATTATGTAATGTATATTCATTTTATAAGGTCTAACATAGATATGTGATGTACATGAGTTTTGTAAGGTCTAACATAGATATGTGATGTACATTGTTTTTGTAAGGGATAAAATATATATGTGATGTACGATTTTTGTAAGGTCTAACATAGATATGTGATGTACATTGCTTTTGTAAGGGCTAAAATATATATGTGATGTACATGACTTTTGTAGGTCTAACTAGATATGTGATGTACATTCATTTTGTAAGGTCTAACATAGATATGTGATGTACATTCATTATGTCAGGGCTAAAATATATATGTGATGTACATTCAATTTGGAAGGGCTAAAATTATATATGTGATGTAGTACTTTTGTAAGCCTAACATAGATATGTGATGTACATTGCTTTTGTAAGGGCTAAAATATATATGTGATGTACATGACTTTTGTAAGGTCTAACATAGAGATGTGATGTACGTTGCTTTTGTAAGGGCTAAAATATATATGTGATGTATATTCATTTTATAAGGTCTTACATAGATATGTGATGTACATTACCTTTGTAAGGCCTAACATAGATATGTGATGTACATTATTTTTGTAAGGTCTAACATAGATATCTGATGTAAATTCATTTTTAAGGCCTAACATAGATATGTGATGTACATTCATTTTCAAGGCCTAACATAGATATGTGATGAACATTACCTTTGTAAGGCCTAACATAGATATGTGATGTACATTTATTTTGTAAAGCCTAACATAGATATGTGATCTATATTCATTTTATAAGGTCTAACATAGATATGTGATGTACATTAATTTTGTAAGACCTAACATAGATATGTGATGTACATTAATTTTTAAGGCCTAACATAGATATGTGATTTACATTACCTTTGTAAGGCCTAACATAGATATGTGATTTACATTACCTTTGTAAGGCCTAACATAGATATGTGATGTACATTACTTTTGTAAGGCTTAACATACATATGTGATGTACATTCATTTTATAAGGCCTAACATAGATATGTGAGGTACATTCATTTTATAAGGTCTAACATAGATATGTGATGTACATTACTTTTGTAAGACCTAACATAGATATGTGATGTACATTACTTTTGTAAGGCTTAACATACATATGTGATGTACATTCATTTTATAAGGCCTAACATAGATATGAGGTACATTCATTTTGTAAGGCCTAACATAGATATGTGATGTATATTCATTTTATAAGGTCTAACATAGATATGTGATGTACATTACTTTTGTAAGACCTAACATAGATATGTGATGTACATTAATTTTTAAGGCCTAACATAGATATGTGATGTATATTCATTTTGTAAGGTCTAACATAGATATGTGATGTACATGACTTTTGTAAGGTCTAACATAGATATGTGATGTACATGACTTTTGTAAGGTCTAACATAGATATGTGATGTAAATTCATTTTTAAGGCCTAACATAGATATGAGATGTACATTCATTTTCAAGGCCTAACATAGATATGTGATGAACATTACCTTTGTAAGGCCTAACATAGATATGTGATGTACATTCATTTTGTAAAGCCTAACATAGATATGTGATGTATATTCATTTTATAAGGTCTAACATAGATATGTGATGTACATTACTTTTGAAAGGCCTAACATAGATATGTGATGTACATTGATTTTATAAGGTCTTACATAGATATGTGATGTACATTACCTTTGTAAGGCCTAACATAGATATGTGATGTACATTATTTTTGTAAGGCCTAACATAGATATGTGATGTACATTCATTTTGTAAAGCCTAACATAGATATGTAATGTATATTCATTTTATAAGGTCTAACATAGATATGTGATGTACATGAGTTTTGTAAGGTCTAACATAGATATGTGATGTACATTGTTTTTGTAAGGGATAAAATATATATGTGATGTACATGACTTTTGTAAGGTCTAACATAGATATGTGATGTACATTGCTTTTGTAAGGGCTAAAATATATATGTGATGTACATGACTTTTGTAAGGTCTAACATAGATATGTGATGTACATTCATTTTGTAAGGTCTAACATAGATATGTGATGTACATTCATTATGTCAGGGCTAAAATATATATGTGATGTACATTCAATTTGGAAGGGCTAAAATATATATGTGATGTACATGACTTTTGTAAGGCCTAACATAGATATGTGATGTACATTGCTTTTGTAAGGGCTAAAATATATATGTGATGTACATGACTTTTGTAAGGTCTAACATAGAGATGTGATGTACGTTGCTTTTGTAAGGGCTAAAATATATATGTGATGTACATGACTTTTGTAAGGTCTAACATAGATATGTCATGTACATTCATTTTGTAAGGGCTAAAATATATATGTGATGTACATTCATTTTGTAAGGACTAAAATATATATGTGATGTACATGACTTTTGTAAGGTCTAACATAGATATGTGATGTACATTCATTTTGTAAGGGCTAAAATATATATGTGATGTACATGACTTTTGTAAGGGCTAAGATATATATGTGATGTACATGACTTTTGTAAGGTCTAACATAGATATGTGATGTACATTACTTTTGTAAGACCTAACATAGATATGTGATGTACATTCATTTTTAAGGCCTAACATAGATATGTGATGTACATTCGTTTTATAAGGACTAACATAGATATGTGATGTACATTCATTTTGTAAGGCCTAACATAGATATGTGATGTACATTAACTTTGTAAGGCCTAACATAGATATGTGATGTACATTACATTGTAAGACCTAACATAGATATGTGATGTACATTCATTTTGTAAGGGCTAAAATAAATATGTGATGTACATTCATTTTGTAAGGTCTAACATAGATATGTGATGTACATTATATTGTAAGGCCCAACATAGATATGTGATGTACATTCATTTTGTAAGGCCTAACATAGATATGTGATGTACATTAACTTTGTAAGGCCTAACATAGATATGTGATGTACATTACCTTTGTAAGGCCTAACATAGATATGTGATTTACATTAACTTTGTAAGGCCTAACATAGATATGTGATGTACATTACATTGTAAGGCCTAACATAGATATGTGATATACATTCATTTTGTAAGGGGTAAAATATATATGTGATGTACATTCATTTTGTAAGGTCTAACATAGATATGTGATGTACATGACTTTTGTAAGATCTAACATAGATATGTGATGTACATTACCTTTGTAAGGCCTAACATAGATATGTGATGTACATTTATTTTGTAAAGCCTAACATAGATATGTTATGTATATTCATTTTATAAGGTCTAACATAGATATGTGATGTACATGACTTTTGTAAGGTCTAACATAGATATGTGATGTACATTACTTTTGTAAGGTCTAACATAGATATGTGATGTACATGACTTTTGTAAGGTCTAACATAGATATCTGATGTACATTCATTTTTAAGGCCTAACATAAATATGGGATGTACATTAACTTTGTAAGGTCGAACATAGATATGTGATGTACATTAATTTTTAAGGCCTAACATAGATATGTGATGTATATTCATTTTATAAGACCTAACATAGATATGTGATGTACATTACCTTTGTAAGGCCTAACATAGATATGTGATGTACATTACATTGTAAGGCCTAACATAAATATGTGATGTACATTCATTTTGTAAGGCCTAACATAGATATGTGATGTACATTACCTTTGTAAGGCCTAACATAGATATGTGATGTACATTCATTTTGTAAAGCCTAACATAGATATGTGATGTACATTCATTTTATAAGGTTTTATATAGATATGTGATGTACATTACTTTTGTAAGACCTAACATAGATATGTGATGTAAATTTATTTTTAAGGCCTAACACAGATATGTGATGTACATTGATTTTGTAAGGTCTAACATAGATTTGTGATGTACATTACTGTTGTAAGGTCTAACATAGATATGTGATGTACATGACTTTTGTAAGGCCTAACATAGATATGTGATGTACATTTATTTTGTAAAGCCTAACATAGATATGTGATGTATATTCATTTTGTAAGGCCTAACATAGATATGTGATGTACATTACATTGTAAGACCTAACATAGATATGTGATGTACATTCATTTTGTAAGGGCTAAAATAAATATGTGATGTACATTCATTTTGTAAGGTCTAACATAGATATGTGATGTACATTATATTGTAAGGCCCAACATAGATATGTGATGTACATTCATTTTGTAAGGGCTAACACAGATATGTGATGTACATTCATTTTGTAAGGTCTAACATAGATATGTGATTTACATTAACTTTGTAAGGCCTAACATAGATATGTGATGTACATTATATTGTAAGGCCCAACATAGATATGTGATGTACATTCATTTTGTAAGGGCTAAAATACATATGTGATGCACATTCATTTTGTAAGGTCTAACATAGATATGTGATGTACATGACTTTTGTAAGGTCTAACATAGATATGTGATGTACATTACCTTTGTAAGGCCTAACATAGATATGTGATGTGCATTTATTTTGTAAAGCCTAACATAGATATGTGATGTATATTCATTTTATAAGGTCTAACATAAATATGTGATGTACATGACTTTTGTAAGGTCTAACATAGAAATGTGATGTACATTACTTTTGTAAGGTCTAACATAGATATGTGATGTACATGACTTTTGTAAGGTCTAACATAGATATCTGATGTACATTCATTTTTAAGGCCTAACATAAATATGGGATGTACATTAACTTTGTAAGGTCGAACATAGATATGTGATGTACATTAATTTTTAAGGCCTAACATAGATATGTGATGTATATTCATTTTATAAGACCTAACATAGATATGTGATGTACATTACCTTTGTAAGGCCTAACATAGATATGTGATGTACATTACATTGTAAGGCCTAACATAAATATGTGATGTACATTCATTTTGTAAGGCCTAACATAGATATGTGATGTACATTACCTTTGTAAGGCCTAACATAGATATGTGATGTACATTCATTTTGTAAAGCCTAACATAGATATGTGATGTACATTCATTTTATAAGGTTTTATATAGATATGTGATGTACATTACTTTTGTAAGACCTAACATAGATATGTGATGTAAATTTATTTTTAAGGCCTAACACAGATATGTGATGTACATTGATTTTGTAAGGTCTAACATAGATTTGTGATGTACATTACTGTTGTAAGGTCTAACATAGATATGTGATGTACATGACTTTTGTAAGGCCTAACATAGATATGTGATGTACATTATTTTTGTAAGGCCTAACATAGATATGTGATGTACATTACTTTTGTAAGGTCTAACATAGATATGTGATGTACATTACTTTTGTAAGGTCTAACATAGATATGTGATGTACATTGATTTTGTAAGGTCTAACATAGATATGTGATGTACATTCATTTTTAAGACCTAACATAGATATGTGATGTACATTACTTTTGTAAGGCCTAATATAGAAATGTGATGTACATTACTTTTGTAAGGTTTAACATAGATATCTGATGTACATTACTTTTGTAAGGGCTAAAATATATATGTGATGTACATGACTTTTGTAAGGGCTAAAATGTATATGTGATGTACATGACTTTTGTAAGGTCTAACATAGATATGTGATGTACATTACTTTTGTAAGGGCTAACATAGATATGTGATGTACATTACTTTTGTAAGGGCTAACATAGATATGTGATGTACATTCATTTTTTAGGCCTAACATAGATATGTGATGTACATTACTTGTGTAAGGGCTAAAATAGATATGTGATGTACATTGCTTTTGTAAGGTCAAACATAGATATGTGATGTAGATTCATTTTGTAAGGTCTAACAAAGATATGTGATGTACATTGATTTTGTAAGTTTTAACAAAGATATGTGATGTACATTTATTTTGTAAGGTCTAACATAAATATGTGATGAACATTCATTTTGTAAGGTCTAACATAGATATGTGATGTACATTACTTTTGTAAGGTCAAACATAGATATGTGATGTACATTCATTTTGTAAGGGCTAACATAGATATGTGATGTACATTACTTTTGTAAGGGCTAACATAGATATGTGATGTACATTCATTTTTTAGGCCTAACATAGATATGTGATGTACATTACTTGTGTAAGGGCTAAAATAGATATGTGATGTACATTGCTTTTGTAAGGTCAAACATAGATATGTGATGTAGATTCATTTTGTAAGGTCTAACAAAGATATGTGATGTACATTGATTTTGTAAGTTTTAACAAAGATATGTGATGTACATTTATTTTGTAAGGTCTAACATAAATATGTGATGAACATTCATTTTGTAAGGTCTAACATAGATATGTGATGTACATTACTTTTGTAAGGTCAAACATAGATATGTGATGTACATTCATTTTGTAAGGTCTAACATAGATATGTGATGTACATTGCTTTTGTAAGGTCAAACATAGTTATGGGATGTACATTCATTTTGTAAGTTCTAACATAGATATGTGATGTACATTCATTTTGTAAGGGCTAACATAGATATGTGATGTACATGACTTTTGTAAGGTCTAACATAGATATGTGATGTACATTGCTTTTGTAAGGTCTAACATAGATATGTGATGTACATTACCTTTGTAAAGCCTAACATAGATATGTGATGTACATTCATTTTGTAAGGTCTAACATAGATATGTGATGTACATGACTTTTGTAAGGGCTAACATAGATATCTCATGTAGATTCATTTTGTAAGGCCTAACATAGATATGTGATGTACATTCATTTTGTAAGGTCTAACTTAGATATGTGATGTACATTCATTTGTAAGGTCTAACATAGATATGTGATGTACATTACTTTTGTAAGGTCTAACATAGATATGTGATGTACATTCATTTGTACGGTCTAACATAGATATGTGATGTACATTACTTTTGTAAGGTCTAACATAGATATGTGATGTACATTACTTTTGTAAGGTCTAACATAGATATGTGATGTACATTACTTTTGTAAGGTCTAACATAGATATGTGATGTACATTACTTTTGTAAGGTCAAACATAGTTATGGGATGTACATTCATTTTGTAAGTTCTTACATAGATATGTGATGTACATTCATTTTGTAAGGGCTAACATAGATATGTGATGTACATGACTTTTGTAAGGTCTAACATAGATATGTGATGTACATTGCTTTTGTAAGGTCTAACATAGATATGTGATGTACATTACCTTTGTAAAGCCTAACATAGATATGTGATGTACATTCATTTTGTAAGGTCTAACATAGATATGTGATGTACATGACTTTTGTAAGGGCTAACATAGATATCTCATGTAGATTCATTTTGTAAGGCCTAACATAGATATGTGATGTACATTCATTTTGTAAGGTCTAACTTAGATATGTGATGTACATTCATTTGTAAGGTCTAACATAGATATGTGATGTACATTACTTTTGTAAGGTCTAACATAGATATGTGATGTACATTCATTTGTACGGTCTAACATAGATATGTGATGTACATTACTTTTGTAAGGTCTAACATAGATATGTGATGTACATTACTTTTGTAAGGTCTAACATAGATATGTGATGTACATTACTTTTGTAAGGTCTAACATAGATATGTGATGTACATTACTTTTGTAAGGTCTACCATTTTGTGGGTTTCTTTAGGGGAGTTTAAAAGTACTCTTGCAATTAAAATAAACATTTGTTACAGTTGACATGTGTATTTTCTTATAACACAATAAATGTACAAAACGGGTAAAAACTAATTTATGTCAGATGAAAATATATGTAATACTAATTGCCTTTTTTCTCAAACAAGTAAACTCTTGTGTATATGTTTAAATCTGTTGCAAAATAACATCATAGAATTGCTAAACAACACAGCGACTGTTAAGAAATTGAATACAGAATATCGCATATCTATATAACAAATTTAAAAAGGAGAACATACGAACGTCGCTTGAAAACGTGATAGCAGTGGATTTACTTGTAATTATAATTTAATCAGTATGTTATTAGAAAATCAAAGTTAATGAGTAACATGTAGAAAACAATTTTTACAAATCAGGATCCTGGAAAAAGAGTAAAACTCTTATACATGTATTAACTACTTACCTGTGCATCTAAAATATAACAATTTATACAACATGACATTAAATACAAACAATTAAGTAAAACATTCAGTAGAAGATTATGAGAGAGAGAGAGAGAGAGAGAGAGAGAGAGAGAGAGAGAGAGAGACGATGGAGTAAAGGTAGTTTTCAGTGAAATCGTTTGGATTGGGAATGAAACCATAGACGTGTAAAACAATTCGGCATTTTTGTTGGTGTTAGTGAAATGTCTCCATATAACAATACCCGTACTTAAATCATAATGGCAATTCAAAGTCTCTTTAGTACGACGCGGAATATCATAATACAAAGAACAGTGTAAGAAAAATTGTTCCGTATTCTCAAATTGACTGGTTTTCTATGAGATTTTTATGAAAGAGATGGGGTATCTTAAGCGCAATCGACAATGATTTATTTGTTCAATACGATTACAAAGTTTAAAGTAAAGTGGAATCTGTATTTCATTATTGAGGAATAATTTGAATTAATTAATTTAGCTTTCGCAAATATGTCTAGGTAGATCATTACAATCTCTTGTTTCAGAAGGTAAGAAAGTTTTGAAGTAAATATCCGTTTTGCACAAAATTGTGTCTAGATTACTAGATGTACGTTTGTTAAGAAAGTGCCTCTGGCAAATTGTTGAAGGTACCAAATCGTTTAGTTATGAAGAAGACAGACCTTGATATATTTCATAGAATTGTAACAGTTTATGTATTTTACAATGGTATTCCAAAATTTCCCAACCGACTTCTTGATACAACAAGGACAAACTAGATAATTTGGTGGCTCCGCAAACAGTGCCGGCTGCTTCAATGTTAATTTTTTCTAACTTATTTATATATTCCTGAGTGAGGTTATCCCAGAAAATGTCTCAATGTTCTAGTAATGTTGAAATTTTAATTTCTTGAGACTAGCTAATCTAGAATAAACTTTTTTTGATTAGGTCGTCAACGTGAATTTCATGTACACTTGACAATTTAATACCAAAAATGTTTGTATACTTCATACATTGTCCAGGTATATTGCCGGATTAAATGGCTGTATTATTTTACGTGAAAATATCATGGATTCTGGTTTTTTTTTTTTTTGAGAATTAAAAGATACAAGTCATTGTGTTGACCAGTTGTGAATAGTTACCAAATCGTTATTTTATGATATTGAACTGTCAAACGGATCATCAAGTTATAGATAGAGGGTGTGTTCCCCAAACGCCTACTCGCATAAAACAACAATTCATTAGAGATTAAGGGGCCTTTCAAGGGTGCTTAACCTGAAATTTTCGCTACGATTTACATGAATAAATATTAAGAACAAAAATGAAATAAAAATTCGATTTTAAACAATCAACAACAACACCATCCTCCTCGAATACTATCAAATACACAGATTCTATCATTAAATATAAACTTTTAAGAAATTTTATAAAAAATGATTCAAAATTTAAAAATAATTGTGCGGTTTGTTCTAAAATTAACACTCTTTCGGAAAATGTGTCAACCAGTTTTTATTAGGTTATGAATAAATTGGCATATAAATGGTGAAATACCATATTTAGTCAGAAAAAGCGTTAATTTTTCCCAAATGAGAAAGAATACTAAAATGGTAAATAATCTTGAAAATTGTGAACTATTTGTATAGTCATGTCTATAAAAATGTTGAAAGTATTTATTCAACGACCATAGAAAGGTCATGGGTTCAAATGTTAAGGTCACAGATACAGAACAAAAGTAAAAATATTTCGAAAACTATAAACGTTTTGTATAGGCATGTATATTTATATTAGAATTTTGTTGGTATTGTTTTATCGATCATATATAGATCAATGGCATGGGTTTAAAGGTCAAGGTCACAGATGGCTAAGAATACTGAAATGGACATTATCTTGAAAATTGTTAACTTTTTGTATAGGATGTTGTAGGTATTAATTCAACGATCATTTTAATGTGCAGAGAAATGTCATGGTTTCAAAGATCAAGGTAACAGATACAGAACAATGCCGAAAGTGTAAATTATCTCGAAAACTTAAAAAAAATTTGTATGGGCATTTATCTAACATTAGACTAGTTTTTCTATCTGATTTGACGAAATACAAGTTTTATCGAATACGCATGATACAGAATCTTGTATCACCAGTGTGTATGTACAACCCTTCGTATCAGGTCTCGTCCTTTTTTCGTAGATGTATAACTACTCGTCGCGCAAGCGCAAGCGCGACTCGTAGTGATACGGCTACGAAAAAAGGACTCGACCTGATACTGAGGGTTGTACATACATACTGTGTATATAATATGTATGTATATTATAATATTATTGGTATTGCTGTAACAATAATTTTGATATATAGAGTTTGGTCATGGGTTTTGATCATCATGGGTTCAAAGGTCAGACCACAGATGCGAAAGAATTGACCCAATTTTTAAGGTTATTACAAGAATGTGTAAAAACTGAAAACTCCATGTCATTATCAGTCAAAAAAGTCAAGTTATTACAATTTGAAGATACATGTTTTAACGATTTATTTTCAAAATACAATACAAAAAAACGCGTACTAATTTCACGAAATGAATAAACTATAGGCTTAAGAGTTTTTCTCCAATCGTCGGTTTCGGAGAAGATTTTTTAGAATTTTGCCCCTGGGTCACCTTGATCTAGTTATGGAAGCCATGGCAACGCCACAAACAAATCTGAATTGTACCGGCTCATATGTACCTCTGACCAAGTTTCATTGAAATCTGTCTGGTACTTTCAGAGGAAAAGGGGAAAATAGGTGTTAACGACGCACACACGCACGCTATTTTACGCCATAAGCTCACATGACATTCGGTCAGGTGAGCTAAAAACCAAAGGTACCTAGTAATTATAGGCTAGACAAGTTTAGTAGTATTGCGCATCCATTTAAATGGCAGTTTAAATCTTTTTGCAAAACCTACAGGAATATTTAAAAATAAAGTATGATTCACAAAAATGAAACATTTGTTTTCATTAATTTTCAGATTGTTTATTTTCTTTGAACAGATTGTTCCTTTAAATATATGCGCAAGATTACTGGACAGCCTTAATGAATTCAGATACAGTCCAATGTGCCTTAAAGGTCACCTCTATATAAGGTTTACCTGCTTATAAAGGCCAGTAGAATTGCATCCCAAATGTACTTATTCATATCATTTGAACCTGTATATAAATATTACCGTCCACAAAGGCCACTTTTACCTTTTACTAAACAGTAAAATTTGCTGATTACATTTGACTTGACATATTGAAGGGGAGACGTGTTTTTGTTCTCAAAAACAACTTACTAGTTATTATTTTTTCTCCTGATCACTTTATGTCTGGCATTTTTCTCTTAGACGCATCATTCAATCCCATTCAAATTTTAAGGGTAAGGTCCCTGTACTATAGAACTTTTGTTATCAGGTATTAAAATTCCGGGGGTCATTCAATGAGGGGCAGGAGGGCGGAGTCTTAAAAAAAACAATGATCACCAATTTTGCCACAGATACGTTATTTTTTACTATGAAACCATATGTATCCATGATCGGCGTCTCGGGATGAAGTGGAGATAAAAGCCATTTTTGAGAAGAATCGTGCAAATGATGATACAAGCATCAAATTTGCCACAATTGATCTCCAAGGGCTACTGATCAAATCTACCCGATTGGCTATTTGAAAATCCAAGATGGTGGCCATTTTTCAAGATGGCCGCCAAAAAATTTGCCTAAAGATGATGTTTAGCTTAGAAATATTTGTAGATGTCCATTTTTCATGATCTAAGTGTGGATTCCTATATTTTCAGAGGGCTACTGATAAAATCTATCAGATTAACCAATTGAAAATTCAAGATGGTCGCCATTAAAGTCGTCCGAACTGATGTTTTCCTTAGAAATATTTGTAGTTGTCCAAATTTCATGATCTAAGTGTGGATTCCTATGTTTTCACTGGGCTAGTAATGCAGTCTACCAGATTGGCCAATTTAAATCCAAGATGGTCGCCAAAATAGTCGCCTTATGTTGATGCTTGCTTAGAAATATTTGAAGTTGTCCTATTTAAATGAACTGAATGTGGATTCTTATGTTTTCAAAATTCAAACTATATTTGTCTGTTTAAAAACCTGATTAAAGAACTTAGGAAACATACTTTTTCAATCCATTTATATGTTCATTAAGTGAAATTAGTACGTTTGCATGATTTTGTTGGGTGAAGTGTTACCTAGTTTCAGTAGTCACCACATCCACCACTGGTCCTAATCATAGACCCAACTCTCATCTATTTCTCAAAAAAGTTTTTAGTGTGCAGAATCGGCCATAACTATTGGGCTGCGGGCTTAACTAGATGAGGGTAGAAAAAAGCATATATCATATACCTACAAAAGTTTCAAATGCAATTATTTGATAACCGTCTTGCAGGAGTGATTGTCAGGCAATATCGAGCCTGGTGATATTGCTGCTGTAAAATTCAGCATGAGGTTCAGTGTCAGCCACTGTTACACAATATGTAGAAAATCAATTGGTCTGTCCCCAGTCTTTACAACATAAAGCATACTTCGACTGCGACTTCAGCTCAAACGTATTTAAATATAAGTGTGTCCATTTCCGAACTTACAAACAGGATAATCCGTGCAATGAACACAGGTCACTCAAACTACAGTAAAAAATGAACGTTAAAATGTTCCAGTAGCATATACGATTACCTATATTCTACATGCCTACATTACAAAAAGCTCATTCTTCTTCCAGTAGAAAACCGAATCTTAATAGCACCCGAGTCGATCAGATTACATTTGACAGGATTATTGTCTATGTTGCAAGTTTTCAGAATTGAGTATTGGGCTGATGCAGACGGCATCACATGGTCAGTCAATCATTTAACACAGAAAGGACCTGATCATTTGAAGTAAGCACATCGGCAATGATGCTTAAATATGGCAAGATCAGGCACATCCTGTTGCACCGATCAAGCACGTCATTGCTGCTGATCAACTGTTGCATGTTGGAAAAGCAAATACAATGATAGTGGTCAGAATATTGAGAAGTTTGTTTCATAGAATTTGAGAAAGAGGATTCTACTTGTAATGGGAGCATTTTCAGAACTGGTGTCTTGCTTTCTTCTTAATAAGAATATCCATTTTGCTCCAGCAAAAACATTTATATTTGATTTGAAATTAGTCGCCAACTGGCTGGATACAAGGCTATGTCTGGTGTCTGGAACAGCAGCCCAGAAACTTTTGTTTGATAAATAGACAAAACCAGTGCAGTAATGTAGGAAATAGGTAATCCGTTCCAAGATAAATCAGCCGACATGATCATATTGGATACAAAGAACATTGCAAAACAATTTTTTATTGAAATGGTAGCTGCAGATCACAGGTGAGACAAAGAACAGTTTTTATCATATAAGGGCTAGAGGATCGAGCTGACAGTATTTTCGATCATCAAATCAAGAAAACCAATGATTCATTCTTCAAACAACAGCAGGCCAAGAACATTTCTGAGAAGAAACACCTTAAGGTCGACTATCAGTTATCCTCGCAATTGTTCATCTAATTGCATAACAAAAAGGATTAGTTGCTTCACAATATCCATCATTTACTTGACAATATCCATCATATACTTGACCATACTCATCATATACTTTACCAAAGCCAAATTGCACTTGGCAAGAATCATCGTGCACTTGGCAGTTATCAACATTTTCTTGAAACTACCATCATTTACCTAGCAATACCTATCATGTACTTGACAATAATCATCATGTACTTGACAATAATCATCATGTACTTGACAATAATCATCATGTACTTGACAAAAACCATGATTTATTTGACAATATTTATCTTACACTTCACAATATCCATCATGTAGCTGACAATATTTTTAAAACTTTCACCTCATCTCAACCAGCATCCAACATTGATTTGCAGTTTTGATATGCAGAGAATGGATAAGTTATGTCAGCACAGATCAGCAAAACTGACGAAGCAACACTAGACAGCTCCTGGATTAACCTTTTGTACAACTGGATTCCACAAGCAGACAGTTGTAAGAGAACATTCAAAACATGCAACATACCAGGCTGAGATAATCTGAGTTCAAGCAACCGACTGTAATGCAATCATTATTAGTCCATCTGAATGGGAGTGGATCTAGAAAGAAGAGTTATGGCACTGGACACGCTACCACGAGCATGTGCGAGCAGTAGCAGATCAGGAACAAGCAGCATTGAATGCGTTACTTTGGAAATGTACAAGCTGGGGTGCGGAGAGGATAAACAGACAACTCAGTCAAAGTGCTATAAAAACATGAACATATGGTTCAGCAGGTCTGAAAACATTGGAAGGTCTGAAAACATTGAAAACCACACTTACATCATGAAAATTGGAGAATTAAAATTATTTCTAAGCAAAAAACTTTGGGCCATTATGTTGGCGGCCATCTTGAAAAATGGCTGCCATCTTGGATTTGTAACTGGCCAATCGGTGAACTCGATTAGTAACCCTCTAAAAACATAGAAATCCACCCTTAGATCATAAAAATTAGACAACTACAAATAAGCAAAACACCTCAGGCGAATATTTTGGCGGCCATCTTGAAAAATGACCGCCATCTTGGATTTTTAATTGACCAATCGGGTAGACTCGATTTGTAACCATCTAAAGCATAGAAATCCACACTTAGATCATAAGAAAGACCTACAAATATTTCTAAGCAAAACACTTCAGGCGAATATTTTGGCGGCCATCTTGAAAAATGACCGCCATCTTGGGTTTTTAAATGACCAATCGTGTAGATTTGATCAGTAGCCCTCTGAAAACATAGGAATCATATAAGATCATATAAATTGGACTACTGCAAATATTTCTAAGCAAAACATCATCTTCAGGCAACTTTTTTGGCGGCCATCTTGAAAAATGACCGCTATCTTGAATTTTCAAATGACCAATCGGGTAGATTTGATCAGTAGCCCTTAAAGATCAATTGTGCCAAATTTGATGCTTGTATTATCATTTGCACGATTTTTCTGTTATCTGCTCCGCTAATGCATAAATTCATATCAAAATTCTCCTGGGGGTATCAGGGAGAGATGGGGATGGGCGGTTCTATGTTCTGACTTTTAAACGGTTGAGGTCATTCCAGAGAGTGTTGGGATGGCTGAGTACTAATTTTTAAACATTTGAGATCTTCACCTATAAACTATCTATATCTATTTCCTGCTTCTGTTTTATAAGGTGAAAGAGTAATAGTTAAAATTGTTTTGAACAGGATACTAGAATTACACCCATTACATAATTGCACCCCTTCCAAGGATATAATTGCCTTTATCCATAAGCCAATTATCTGTGAATTTGAAATTTTGAGTTTGCATACAGCTCGGACAAGCTAATCAAATGGTTTGAAACAACATTTTTGTTGAATAATTGACAAATCAAATACAAAAAATCTTGCATATTTGTTTAATTTAACCTTGAAATGAAAAACAAATTTTGTCTTAAGACTAGATTTCATATTTGATATGTCTTAAGTTAGAACCCATTATGTGTAAAGATTAACCCTTTCCCGTTCTGGATAAAATGCCAGGTTTTCGTGGGATTTCAGGTGTGGTTTAATAAATGTAAAATACAAGATGATTGAAACGAACAGTGCTATGGTGTGTGGTACCATTGTAGAGCATATATGTCGGGCAAGATTTTAAAATGATTGCTGATTCTAAAAATAGAAAATAGGTCACGTGATCTTGGGTCAAAGGTCAATTTAAATCACGATTTTTAGCCAAAAATAAGCTTTTTTCGTAATAAATATCTCAATTCTGTCAACCTTTTGTACAAATAGGGTGAAGTGACTCTTGGTTCTTAAAGAATATTTAGTCCTTAAAATAATACTTATGAAATTTTGAAAATGAGACATTGCCCATAGCAACTAGAAGGTCAAAGGTAACGTGTACTTTTTACCAAATTTCGTGCTTTAAAGGTGTTATAATCAACGTGAAGTTACCTGTTAACTAAAACCGACATTAACTGTAATACTATTGTGTAGAGACTGAAGGTTGAGTTTCAGGAGACTTTCATGCCAAAATTAGTGTTTCTAAAAATAGTATAAAAGGTCACGTGACTTTGGGTCAAAGGTCAAACTAAATCAAGACTTTAAAAGAAAATCATGCTGTCTTGCTGCTTATTTGTCATTTGTTACATCAAAGAGTAAAGACAAGACCAGATGACTTGTAGATAATCGACAAGAATGAGTATTGAAGAATTCCGGGTGTTATTTTCATAATGACACGATTCCCATGGCAACCAGAAGGTCAAAGATCAAAGTCCCTGTTGTTGAAAAACTGCTGAGCTTGAATGGGAAATCGGGTGGGCAATTTGAATAATCAATGGACAATTTGAATAATCATTCAATTACATTTTTATATCTGTATCAAGCGTACGGTATCATATTTTTGAGGTAAGGCAGATAAAATAGTAATTGTTGTTTCTAAAAATAGCATGAGAGGACACGTGATTAGGGGTCAAAAGTCACATGGATAATCTGAAATCAACTATATCATGTGTTTGTACATAAAGATACATTGTATTTTGTTCATCTGGCTCTTTACAAATGTAAAGTTATTTCTTTACACAGCAATGCGTCTCTAATAGGTAGCTAATATACAGACATTGGTTTCAGTACAGGGCCTCTTATACTAGTGTGGCGACACATTTAGGGGTTTCGCGGGAAAGAATGGAACATTCTAGAGGATTTCTATTAGTCGAGCTCATCAACAGAACTTGCCACTCAAAAGTTTAACACAGACCTAACGGATAAGTGCCAAACCTACCAATAATTTGGTAAAGAATTGGTTACTTTTTTATGGGTACGAATTCAAAACGGCACGTTAAATTTATTTTGGATGATAGGGTCGACTTTAAACAGTTATTGTGGATTTTATGTGCAAGATAGAAAATATATAAAAATACCGTATTTTCCGTCAGATCTTAAACCTTTTTCGGTCAATGGACGACTTTTTCGTACAATAAACGGTTATTGAACAGGAGTGCGTTAAACGTAATTGTTTTTTGGAAAAATTCATTTTTTGCATGTTTGACCCCAAAATTAAGTATGATACCGATTTTTCCCAAAAAATTCACCAAGTTAGATAGCTAGATCGCATTAGACTCCATAACCTCAGACATTTTTAGTAGCAAAATCTATCGAGTAGTTTTCAAGGTTCCCAAGATGCAAGAATATGCTGCTAAAAAGGGGAAAGTTGTCGCCTTTATCATTTCACATCCAGAGGATGTTCCGAATGAATTCGTCACTAATCCTTTAGATTGTTCCATTCTTTACTCTCTCATGATCTCTCTCTCTCTCTCTCTCTCTCTCTCTCTCTCTCTCTCTCACACACACACACACACACACACACACACACACACACAGCAACTGTTTATTTTGACTATATTGAGAGGTCAACATGTACATTGTTACTGTGATTTAAGATGTCGTCGCAATGTAAACATGATGGTAACCTGACAGTGTATGTAGGTTGCAAAATCGATAATACATGCAGCAGACACGTGCGATGAAGCAAAACAAGACGTTTAGGTCACTACATGTGTACCAGCAGTAGGCAGTGCATTGAAGGTCACAGCCATATTTGTTTTCATTGAGGACGAATGAAAGCCATTGTTTTTTTTAGCTCACCTGACCGAAGGTCAAGTGAGCTTATGCCATAGAGCAGCGTGTGCATGTGCGTGTTTGTGTGCGTGCTTGTGTATGTGTCTACTTCTCCTCTGAAACTACCAGACAGATTTCAATGAAACTTGGTCAGTATATGTTGTATTATGGACTAACATGGTCAAGAGTTATCTCTCTTTGTAACTTATGAATATGTATAATGTAAAGTTCCATGAACGTCAATTGAGGTTTAAATCGGACCGTTATTTATATAATTTTATATATATATATATATATATATATATGTATGTATGTATGTAAATTGACATTTCCATGTGCTGCTATGATTATGTTCATTGTATAGCACTTCTTTCAATGTTAATAGAATTTGGTTGTTTTTCTTTTCTTTAAATGGAGGGATGTAATATCCGGATTCATACCCAATTTGTATATTATAACATATATGTATTAAGTGAATATTGTATGTGACGTAAGTATAACGTGGTCAGTAGAATAAACAGCCATCTTGTGTTTGTGTGATGTCTGCAAAGTGCCAGACAAATGTCTACATATATCACCGTAATATCAAGACATCAGCCGAGTCGACAACAAACGCGTAACCTATTTTTGTACGAATTTTACGAAATGAACAAACTATAGGCTCTAGACCCTGGGAAAACCAAAATCACATTAGATTTTTTTCTGTCGGTTTCGGAGGAAAAAATCCCCCCCCCCCGAGTCACCTTGACCTAGTTATAGTAACCATGTCAACGCCACAAACAAATCTGAATTGCACTGGCCCATATAATTATACTGTAATGTTTCGGGGTGTGTTACATGACAACAACACGTCTGTTCATGTTGGTAGACATTTTAATACTGAACAACGTCAACGTGACAATGCATACGTCATAGATGTAATTGACGGATCGCCGGCCACGCCCACAATGTTCCGACAAGACCCAGCATGTTTGAATTACACACAGAAAAAATGAAAACTTGGCCTAAATTGCGCTATTTAATCACGTCGCCGATATAAGTACGTCATTAGTTGCCGTGACGCGGCTTGATGGCGGCCTGTGTCGAAACATGGCCAGCGACGATACGTCAATTGGGTTGGTTGGTTGGTTGAATGTTGCTTAACCCTCTGGCTGCCACGATACCATATATGTCCTCCCCCAGCCCGCTGCCAAGAGGACATATATGTCCTTTTTTCTTTGATTCCAACCACAATACTTTTAAACCCTATTTTTTATTAATCCACTTTATATCTTATTTTCATAATAACAAAGTAAGATGGTAATTAACTGATATAATGGTTGCATGACGTCATCACAAAAATTATGACGTAAATATAGCGTAATTATGACGTAATCAAATGCTGCTGTCGTACATCATTGCTACTGTAGAAAATGCAGTCGTAAATGCCATGACCAGTGACTGAACAGCCATGCGTGCTGTTATATTTTCCTTAAAACTAACGGACCGATCTCATTTGATAAAATAATTAAATTCATAATTATTTTCAGGACAAATTAACAATTAATTAAACCTTCGGCAACGAGAAACTAATCTATTAAAAACATATTTTCTTACAAATGCATTGGGTCATATATAAAAAAGCAAATAAGTGTTAAATGGTTATTTTTTCGGAAAAATGAAAATCGATGAATGGCCACTCGACAGTTTGAGATGAGATGAAATATGCTTGAAATCAAAGAAAAAATATGTCGCTTATAATAATAATAATAATACAAGTTTATGTCAGTACGTAATGATATGATTTTTTTTCATCAAATATTTTTTCGATGTAGTACTTTTCAGATCTCCAAATGAGTTGTGCTTTCTCTGATTTTCATTAATACATAGCAAACAATATGTTCAGGAAAGATAACATTGTATACGATTATCACAACTATTTACAATTGTATACACTGTTTCACCGCAGACGTGTGTCACTAACTTCGTTCAAAATATACAGTTTTATATTTGAACTCTGTACGTCATACATAAAGTTAGTTCTAAAATATTCAGAAAATTCATTTTAATTATTGGGAAGTGTGGTATAAGCACGAGGTATACGTATTACAGTCACCTATACCTTAACCACTCCCTTATAATTTGAAGTCCTCTCATATAATTTTTAACTTTACGAATTATTTAATCGACTTTTAGATTTGATTATGAATATTACAACATGTGGTCTGTCAAATTATATGATTAGAACGCCTCTTAAAGGCTTCGTCACACACTGTTCAAATGTACCTGACTAAATGTTTGGATTGATTGTGAAAAGTAATTTGTCTCTTCATATGACTACAGGTACCCGGGGAATGGATTTTAAGCATTTTATTAAAAAAAAATATATAGCGTATCACATATATATATGAAATGCTTAAAATCCATTCCCCGGGTACCTGTACATATGACACGTAAGACGGTAAAGAAAGCTTCTAGAAGGAACTCTCCATTGGTCGTCATATGAAATGGTTTATAGTATGTTTGCAATGTATTTGATGAAAAAAACCTACGAGTACATAAATATATTAACTAACATTAAAATTGTATATCAGTAATGTATCGCTTAATTCATGTCTGCAATAAAAGAATGAAGTTGTTTTTGGATATAATGTAGGTGGCAATATATTTTATTTATTTTATTCAGCATTTACACCAAAAAAACTCGAGGTCAAGTTGATTACAATATACAACTGCGTTCCTGGGTCATAAGCGAAATGGACCCTTATAACATCCAAAACACATTTTGAATCCAATAAATATAGTATGTTACAAAAACATGACTGTGTGATTTTGCATTTTTTCCACAACTATTGGGGTTAATTTACTTTTATTGCTATTTCATATAACCTTTTGTTAGTTTCCAAAGATTTTTCATCTGAATGCCTTTTTTTCATATGGACGATCAAATATAAAATACGGAATATAGTAGACACAAAAATTTGAAGAATACATGCACACATTATCATGTTATACAGTGCATAACTGTCTAAAGTTTAACACTGAGTTAATATAAAGTAGTCGAAGTTTGGCTGCTAAGTGGCAGAGATATGGATGGCAAAGTGGCCGAGAGATCGAAAATTATCGCTAAAAATGAACTGAGATGAGCTACACATTGGCACTAATTCGTTTTCTCAGTGTTAAACTTTCGACAGGCCTGTATTGTATATGGGCTTGCTATCAAAAGGAAAAAAGGGGCTCGTTAGAAATCAGGGAGGGATCCGCTGCACTATAGAAAATGTCCCTTGTTGGTTTTCCTGTGCATCATCATCCAAAAAATGCATTGTCATGGATTATGCTACCTCCTTATCGATCTACGCTGTAGCCATAACTAATGTTAGTTATGTTTTTATCTGATTTGTGCTAGCTGTATTTCGCGATCAGGATGCTTATAGCATCTATTTCTGTTGCGGTACCCAACGGTCAGTGGCAGTGTGAATAAAAGTTATATATGTCTAAGAGTCAGAAAATGTTCCCCAAATATCATGTATGTTGAGGTATGCTATTGTCATTTTTGCAATTGTGTTCTTTTCATTACCGTTTACTTTACTTGAAAATAATTAATCACGGCTTTCATATTCAATAACTTAAGACATAAAACGTGTATACATGACCTCTGTAGATAGTTAATCGGATACTTTCGGGAAAGTCGCTGACGATAAAGAAACCTTGCTAGATAGTGCACTGTACATTTCTAAATTTGTGCATCTTTTATACCTGTTCTGGTAAGACTTCAATAATTTTAGAAATATCACGTTATACGCAACATTAACAGTTAATCTAGAACATATACCAAATAGAAAACAAGACTCTTAGAAAATTAATTCAAGAGAAATGTGCTAAAATGGTTTGTACGAACGGCCCTGACTGCCATTGTCGTCGTGAAATGTCGTCGTTTCACGACTGCTGCTTGGTGTTTTCTTCAACAGTTGTTTGAACTTGATATCAAATTAAACAAACTTGAATCTTGAATGTAAATAAATAAACATCCATAAAAATCTATCTGTGTACCTGTTCTATAAACACTTAGGAAATATTTCATATCAAAACCATTGCATAACCTCTTTGTATTTAAAAAACTATTTGATGCGGCGTTTATTTTATCATTTTTTCCAACCCATCTTTAAAATTATCTTTAATTAACTGACGGATTGTGCACAGCATTTCTTGTTTGATTATTTATTTCTTTTACAAGAGGATCTATTACTAACTCTCCTCCACTAATAGCATACACAATAGAAATTAAATACTGCCCATCATGTGCATATTTTATTTCACCGGTATTCTTGACTTTCATCAGGCGGCACAGGTGTCGGTAATGCTCCCTGTGTAATGCGCATTTCAATATTGCATCATGGCCAACTTAATTTTTAATAGTGAATTTTTAAATTAATTAAAACTGTTTGCTCAAAATTTAAGGATTCGACAGTATTTCAACATTCATGTTGCATGAACATTAATAAGCATCTCATTTGAAGATACCATCAACAAAATGTTGGAGTTTTTGATAGATAACAATTTTTTTTGTGTTTGGTAATATAGTTTTTCAGCAAACAATCGGTATACCAATGGGTACAAACTGTGCACCATTGCTTGCTGATTTGTTTCTTTATTCTTACGAAGCAGAATTTATGCAGAACCTTGTTAAATCTGGAGAGAAAACTGTCGCCAAATCATTCAACTCAACATACAGATATATAGATGACGTTCTGTCTCTTAACAATCCTAAATTTGGAGACTATGTAAATGTCATCTATCCTAGTGAGCTTGAAATAAAAGACACGACTGATTCCTCAAGTTCTGCTTCATATTTAGACTTATACCTGAATTATGACGCACAAGAAAGGCTACATTTGAAACTTTATGACAAACGTGATGACTTCAATTTTTCTATTGTCAACTTTCCTTTTTTATGCAGCAATATACCTGCTTCTCCTGCTTATGGTGTATTTGTTTCCCAATTAATACGCTATGGTAGAGCTTGTTCCCACTACGGGGACTTTGTACAACGAAGTAGGCTGCTTGCAAATAAATTGTTGACTCAGGGATATTGCAAGCCTAGGCTTATCAAGGCCCTCAAAAAGTTTTATGGCCGTCATCACAGTATTGTTGATAAGTTTGATGTCTCTGTGTCCAGGATTGCCTTGGATATATTTGACGTCTCATAGTTCCATGTGCCTTTCACACAATTTTGATTACACACGTGACGGGTGTAGCTAGCTAAACAGGAGGTGCTTACCCTTCCGGAGCACCCGGCCTCACTTCCCTGGTGGAAGTTCACGTGTCTAACCTAACTTGTCAGTTCCAAAGTTTTTACTTTGCTTCTGGATTGTGATTCGGAAATGGATAAGTATGTTTGTTTTTGATTAAATCACCTGGTTATTATCATTATACAATTTTGTTAAAAATAAATTTTACGAGGTCAAAAAAAATTCGGGATAGATCTACTTGCCTAATAGAAATTCAACCCCATGTTCAACTTGGTTTTGTGCTGGAGTTATACTTTTCAAGATATGAACTTAATGAGAAAAATCTGCGAATAATGATGCGTAAAATATTGAAAATTTCATCAAAATCGGACAAATAATGACCTTGGAATGAATGTTTTACGAGGTATGAAATCAGGTGAATGAAGACAGGTTCTCCTTTTCTCTGAACGTCGTCATTTTTGATGACGTTTTAACCTTGGCACAGCGCTGACGTAATTTCAACTGTTCCGTGGCAGCGAGAGGGTTAACGTCGCATCAGCAATTTTTCAGCTATTCGCGACGAGAACTATTTAATTAAAATGAAACAATCAAGTGAAAGACACTATATTAGACAAATTCATCTAGTTTCCGAGGTCTATTTACCTCGCGACTGGATCTGGGTACGGTAACTCTAGAAGCAGTAGTTGAATGGTTAATCCTTGGTTTTGGAGTGTCATTCATATCCTCTTCCAAATAAGAAAGTTCTATTTTTAACTCTTTGAGTGCCGTTAATTCAAGTTTCAATGTTCGATTTTAATAACGTCAAATGTGAATACATTAGAATGACGCCATTGAAGCTGAACGCAAAGCGCTTAAACATTTTCGACGGCATCGTTTTCACGTTGATTTGACAAAGTTATTCTTCGTAAATCCCCAGTAATTTCAAAAACCCCGTTTTGAAGTTATTTCTGAGCCGATTTTGATAATTTTTTCACAGTTAAACGCAAAATTGCTTCCCAAATATTTCTATTGCTGAACTTTTTGTCCGTCTTACGGTTTAAGAACATCTTTGTGCTTATCACAGTTGAAACAAGTAACGGGACTACTAAATAATTTGTTAAATGGTTATGGCTTTATTACAATCTTACAATAACTATAAAATTTGCAAACCCGAGAACATGCGTTGTTACACATTCTTTTCGTTATTGCCTCTTTGATTTATTGATACGGCAGATCCAAAAGCTTCATTCATCTTAGTCATCCAGAACTATAGGCTCTGATTGGTTAATACGTATTGATGCCATGCGGGTATCAATGGCTCTGACATAAACAGGTTTTATTTTAATTTTAGACTCAATATTTATCTCTACATGCTATAAAACATATCTACATTTAAGCATTTTTGTTTGTAATCGATATATGATGGTTTATGACAAATTAGCGCGAGAGCCATTCCATCTAAACCGTCATAGATCTATTACAAACAAAGTTTAATGCTTATATTTACAATCCGTCGCTTACAACTTACACCTTTTTGAAATGTGATTAATTCATTCACGTTTTTCGTGGAAATTCCTTGTGAATACCGAACAGGTTTTAATTGGATCAAACTGGGTTAGCTCCGCCCACCCGTTTTCAAAAAACAAAACATCAGATAAACCCGGCAAGGTTTTATTATAAATATCTGTGTTTTTTACAATTCATATTAATTTATCGTTAATGTTTGTTTATACATTTCGCTTCTTGACACGATGGTTTGTTTACAATCCGCGACTTGAAACGTCACGGTATTTGTGTTGTTACCGGCGATACAAAACCATGACGTCAGAAAACGAAATGTCGCACGTGAAACTTTGTCTATACTGTGATAGACCGAATCACTCGCGAAATAGTTTATTACAGAAAATTTGATTTTGATTGTAAATATATAGTAATAAAATGAGGTAGGTATCCCACGATCCCTTTCAGACCATATCGGTTATCCCCATATAATAAGTGATCGAACTTTTTAGAAATAAGAAACTAGTCTGATAATATGCCAACACTGTTACATCTTTTCTTGTAAAGTATACTTATTACCGCTTAAAATGTCATTTTGTGATAAGATTTCTCTCATGATTGGACATGACCGTTGCAAGTTAACCCTCTTGCTGCCACACGGACATATGTGTCCTCTACCGGCAGCCTGCAATACGGACACATATATGTCCTTTCAACGGAATTGACAACTCTTAGATAAAAGACGAAGATATACTTATAATCTTTTTGTTAACACTTATACTGCCAGCGGGCCGATTTCGGCTGATTTGCTTTGCCTTTCACTGCCAGCGGGCCGATTTGGCCGATTGAGTGTGTCTTTAACTGCCAGCGGGCCGATTGGGCCGATTTTTGTTGTCATTAACTGCCAGCGGGCCGATATTGGGCCGATTCAAGTTGGCAAAGGGTCAATATGAAAATAATTATGTAATTATCGAATACAAACTTTACTAATAGAGAGCGCAGCGAAGCGAGCTCTTTAGATATCATGTACCTAATTAAATGAGTAGTCCCTCAAGTTTAGTTTTGGGTGCCATGTTGATGACGTCACTTCCGCGGTCGTCTGGGAAAAACTGAAGTGAAAAATGTGATATTTAAAAAAAAAAATCGTTTATGGCTAATTATAAATGAAAACACCAAGAATAAAACAATTGTTAATTAGAAATTAACTCTCGACGCGAGACTTACAAACACTTGCAATGTCTATTTGCGAGGATGCTACGGAAACAAGCGAGTTACAACGAACACGATAATGGCTGCAATCGAATGAATTTCGGGAAATAACAGCTTGGCGAGAAACAATAGATAAAACTCTACGACTGAAATGATTATAAAGACACCCTACACCAAAATTATCATTGAAAAAGTAAATCGTTACATCACAATATGTTGTTGAGAAGACTTGGCACATACCCAGTATGACGTCATGGATAATGGAGGTCAAAGGTTAAAAATGAGATCGTCAGGAACAGACTGCCAGTGTCCGATGGTCATGTCATGTTCAATGTTTCCTTAATCTTGTTATCATTTTGAAAACGTAAATAAACACTAAAACATGAATTACTGTATTGACTCTAACAGTTTATTATGCAAGATTCTCCAGAATCTGACAGAAACATGAACGTGATGATCAGATGAATATAGTCAGACTCGGAGTGAGATGGTGTTTTCGTCCTGTAAACCTATCGTGATAATGCTAAAACAGTGTAAAGACATGAAAGGTGTATTATACTGGATAGGGAAACCCCTTATGTTTCACTTACCTGAGACAGATCGTTACTATATCAGTATATATCCAATAAAGTGCTTCCATACCATGAAAATAAAACGTGTACAGATCGATCCAGTGAAAGTTATTTTTTTATGGCGGGAATATGACGTCATCATGATCATATCATAGTGTCACATGGCATACTGTTCAAAGCATCTCTCTCTCTCTCTCTCTCTCTCTCTCTCTCTCTCTCTCTCTCTCGTCTTTTTGCAGACCTTTTATCTGCGATTTTAAATATCATCAACACACGGGGTAGATCAATTAAATTGCATAACAATTGGGAATTTTTATAAATAATTAGGGCATACTCAGCTCAAGGCTGCCAATAATATTTTGTCTGAAATTATAAACTGGTAGTATTGTCACATGTATACTCAGTTTTACATAGATTTTACTATAGATATGAATACCATAAAAATAGCACTGAAAAAACCTATAAAGTTCAAAACCATTGACTACGGGCGACTCAATTTATTCAGCAATTATACTTGACCACTATGTTAGCTCAGTTGGTAGAGTGTTCGCTTTACAAGTATGTGGGAGGTTGTAGGTTCGAACCTCAGCTGGAGTCTGACCAAGACTTGAAAATAGGTAGTGACTGTTCTTTCGCCAAGCACTCGGTATTCAGAAATTAATGCCACGGTTTCCTTTGGAAGAGGCTTTAAAACTTGATGTCCCGCAACAGTATAATACTGGTCATAAGGCTTCAGTTACCAGTCAAAGAAGTAGAATTAGGACACGCCAGGCGTGGCACGCTAACCTACCCCCCCCCCCCCTGCACTGCAAAGTTAAATAGTGATATATACATATTGGTTGTCGCCTCGATATTCTGTGTAAAATAGTCTTGAGTGAGACGTAAAGCTCCAGTCAATCAATCTTTAATTCTGTTTGATATTTTTCAAGAACTGTTTCCTAAGTTCCATTTAAACATCTCGTGTAGTCAAATATAGAATCAGATTTTAAAAAACGGTGCCGTGCATGTGAAGTGTATATAGTATTTCATTTTCCTAAAGGACCATTTTTCAGTGGTACAGTTTTGCCACTCAAACTTGCCACTTCACCAGCTTTAAAGTTTAAACAGCCTTGGTCCTGTGCGAACACTGTTAGAAATTGTTACTGGACATGATGTACATAGCTGCCTCACACTGTTCTGTATAACACCCCTGCTTCCCAACACTTGTGGATCACTGACTGGATCTCTGGTGTGTTGTTCCCCAACACTAGAATGTGGGGCACTCCTGACAATTGTAACTGGATTTTAAGTGGCTTCTTGGGTCAACACTACTTCTCTGTACGACACTGTTGAAAATTATTACATGGATTTGTTGTGGCTCTCAAACACTGCCCTGTGGGACACTATTGACAACTGTTACTGTATCTAACCTGGCTCTCCGACACTGTCCTTTATGATGACACTAACAATATTGTTACTATGTCTTGAGTGGTTCCCAAACACTGTCCTCGAGGACACTGCCAATAACTGTTACTGGCTCTGAATTAAGTGGCTCCCAACAATGCTATGTGGGACATTGCTGACAACGGTTATTGGATCCTAAAATGGCTGCCCGATGATACTGGATAGGCTTCCAATTAACTTTATGTCTTTTTCGGCTAATACAGAATTCATTATTACAATAAATACACTATTAACAGGTTTTTAATTGTTTGAATTGAATTTAACTGTCAGTCAGTAAATTTAATCATGTCTACTCCCGTGACATTGAAAAAAGAGGACTACTTGGTTATCACCGATAGATTCTAGTATGAGAGAGTGCCTTCTGAAAAAGTTTGGCGAAATTAATCAAAAGCTTACCAGACTTTTGAGTTTTTTACATTTAGACTTACTGTAGTCATTTATTAGTCAATGACATCTTTACGAATATAAGTTAAATATAATTATGAGTACTGTACTTGGAATTGAATTTTTTTAAATTTATAAACAACTAGCCTAAAATTAAATTTCAATTAAAATATTAAAACGAGTAAAATCATTTTATGTATAGTATCATTTCGCTGCGCTCTCAGCATAGACCGTGCCTACTATCATATTAACGTAATGAGATATTTGCAGATGACGTCACTTGTAGATTTTTGTGTTACGTCGGTGACGCCGTAAAACCTGACGTCATAAAAAACTACAAGTGACGTCATCTGCAGATCTTAATATGAGGACAATATTGACGAAAACAAATTATCAGAAAACCTTGTAGATGCTTGTTTTATCCTGAACCCGAAAGACGTGCATACTTTCGCGAAAATCCAGGATTGCGGAAAATTATTGTATTCTTATTTGCTCTTTACTCATAATTTGATCATGATATGAGAATTATAAGAAAGACCAACAGATAAACGTATAATTATTTATCTTTCTGATGTATTATATTTTATATTTTGCAATACCCATGCAAATCGAACCCCGATTGTAGTTGAGAAGCGAACGCTCAAAGATAATAGAAGTAACATCATTTAAACATGTACATACGTAGTACATGCTATACTGTACTTTCTCACACCTGACATGGAAATCCCGCGTTTTTACCCATGTGGGATTTCCTTGTCTTACCCTAGGGTTGAGACAGGCTACACGCTAAATTTCCCGCGTAATTATACCTGCTGTAGATTTATCGTTTGGAGGACTTAATAACATGAGAAAAGTTCCGAAGTCATCCAACAATATTTTCAACGTCACAATCACTTACACACGCTTAATTGATGACGTCATAATCATTTTACGTGAGAACGTCAACAAAAATTGATTACGTCATTTTCAGCAGGCCTGGATGGTGACATGAAAACTGAACATTTGATGCAATTTTTTGTTTTCAAATCATGTTTTATGTTGCAAATGTGTGAGAAAAAGAATCCTACACCAGTGACAGGGTAAGACAGAGATATCTCAAACTCGGATGAATATTTTCAATGTCCAAAACTCGCTAAAGCTCGTTCTGGACAGGAAAATATTCATCCTCGTTTGAGATATCTCTGTCTTACCCTGTCACCGGTGTAAGATTCTATTAGTATATGGCTAGAACATGATATGTGTACAACGTACTATGCTGTAGCGAAATTATTGATACGCTATATTAACCACCCTTCTTTCGCAGTTTCGGTCTTTGTCCCGTGAAGATTTATTAGATTTAAACCCGTCTGTGTATCAAAATAAACCTTAAACACTACATTGTCACCCTTTATATAAATTTTTCGTGTGGGTACAAAGTTCTATGTTTGTAAATTTGCCGAAGTATACAATGCTTAGCGGTATAACGGGGGGGGGGGGGGGGTGTTAACTCGCGGATAAACTTCCGTTGTCTGTTTACGGAAAAAAAAAACAAAGACAACAACAAGCTTCAGAAGACACACATAATACTAAGTTAAAAAGGCCAAACTGGTACCACTTTCAATGATGTAATATGTACGTTTTACAGATTGTTGGCACGATGTAGTTATGCTGTAATAAAAGATTAAGTGATCTTAGCTTGCGGCTCAGGATGGGTCCGTATTATAACCTGCCAAAACCTCCATACCTTACATCTATATAATATATACATTTTAAAGCCATTTGTCTTCAACGTGTGAACTATTTATACACCAGCTGTGTATGGAACAATTTAAAAAATGGTAATTTTGATTCCCATTATCACATTATATCTCTTATCTATCACCCGGTGTTTTTTATCCTTTAGACCTTTACAATGATAATTATTTCATTTGGAATATGCATATTACACAAAAAATGCTGGTGTAATTTTAAAACTTGTCTTTCTCTTTTATTTTTGAACTTTATAAAGACTACATAGGTCAAGGTTATTTAGTCGCGGTGCTCATCTCATCTCTGTCGGTAAATTGGTAATCTAAAATTTAAATTATCTCATCTGTCCGGGTTCAGGTCACCAACCACTGCTCAGTTGGTAGAGTACTCGCTCCGTAAAGGGGGGTTATGGGTTCGATCCCCGGCCGGTTTTGACCCAAAAGTTGAAAGTCGATGGTGTCGGACTGTTCTTTCGTCAAACACTCGGCATTATGAAATTTAAGTCACGGTTGTTTTGGATGGGAAGTTAAAATAATCGAGGTCCCTCGTTTCGGTAGGTGTGACACGATACAGAACCCTGCTGTATAATTCCATCAGCGCAATGCACAGGCAAAATTTCTGCACTTTCACCTATAGCTGGAGAAGTCTCGATAAACGTGAGATATTCTTTACTGCATGGGACGTTAAATGCCATTACTTAACTCAACTCAGTCCCTAATCACATAGTAAAGTGGATATTCTTTGTTCTGTGTTAGTCTAACTTGTCAGCATGCCAAATAGAAACATGCTAGCATTCTAAAAAGTAGCTATCGCTGCACACTAGTAAAATGCAGATCACAAATACGCCTAATTGTCATATAATGGCCAGGTCTTAATACGACATTTGGCAGTTTTGTCAAATAATAATTCAGAAATGCATCTTTAAAAATTAGAAAGTAAATCACGATTGTTTCAATAAGAAAGCTTTATGGTAAATGCTACTAAATAATACGCTTCAGGATGTTCAACAATACATTTACCATATAAAGTTTTAGTTGGTGTTTTAGGTGGATTTTGGTCAAAAAGGAAACACTGTCATGGTTCATATAATTCGTCGTTCCCATTTTCATATTAATGTTCATAAAAAAAATACCCCGAAGAAAAGTAAAAGAGTGTTCGTTTTATATGATTTTGTTTACTTTAATATGTCCCTGTGAAGGAAAACGATTTGATTCTGAATTTAGTTTTTTCTCCACTAAATTATAATTTTTTACAGGCCGAAGAACTACAAATAATATGTAAGGTCTCCTCGAAACGCTAGTTCCTTTCTTTGTTGCGTTCTTTAAAAAATGTAATTTTGTTACCAGTGTATGCGTGTCAAATGCCGAACTTGGAAGTTTAGAAACCGCATTGTTACATGCTACATATGTCAGTTTTGAACATTCCCGTATTTCCAAAGTTCTTGCAAAAAATTCGGAATAATCAGACCAAGTCAGGAATAAACCAGATTAATCCGGAATAATCAGACCAAATCCAGAAGAATAAAGCAAAGCCGGAATAATCAGGCAAAATCCGGAAAAATTTTACTATTTTTTTTCGGTAAGTTTTCCGTACTCTAAAAATTCCGGTAAGTGTCTGATTATTCCGGTAAAACTAAGAATGATTATTACAGTAAAAGTCTAATTATTCCGGCAAATAACCAATTATTACGGGAAATTTTCTAAAAAAATATTTTTTAATAGTCTTTTACCGAAATAATCAGACAAGTTACCGGAATAATCAGACACCGGGATTTTTTAGAATCCGTAAATTTTACCGTAAAAATATTCTAATTATTCCGGATTTTGACCAATTATTTCAGATTTTGTCTGGTTATTTCGGATTTGGTCTAAAAATTCCGGATTTGATCTAAATATTCCGGATTTTCGCAAAGCATATGGAAAGTGTCTAAATATTCCGGAATTTTGCATTTATTCCCATAAAACCCCCTTCTAGTAATAGATGATTACGTTTCTAAGTAGCAAAACATTGAATACATGTATTACACCTTTTAAAAAAAGAAGAAAAAATACGGGTTGTCGGGGGTATTCCGGGTTGAACTGTTATCAAAACTTGACAAGAAAAGTGTTATGACGGCGTCGGATTACGATTCCGATCAGTCGGAACATTTGAGTCCAGCAATTGGCTACGTCACAAACAAAACGTCACTTTGGCTATTTGAAAGCCCTGGCAGTGAAAAGGTTAAATAAAAAAATGCAAAATGTTTATTGAAATTAAAACCTACAATGCATTAACTAATGACGTCATATGACTACAAACGCGTCTGACGTCATATTCTATTGTTGACGTCATATCATTGTAAACTTTAATTTGGCACAGCCAACACTGCGCTGAAAATAAATTTGGCAGCAAGAGGGTTAAAGACTCATAAATATGCGGTCTGACTGAACATGATCATGCATGACATCGAAAGTGATTTTGGGTCGAACACGTTTATGAAATAAGACATTTTATCTAACATTTTTCAGCCATATGGAATAAAAACATGAACTCCATGATTGAATTTTGTGTCCAGTACAAATGCAAAAATCATTACTAATACCTATAGGCCACTTTACTTTTCGTTATCTTAGAGCGTAAGCGGCCCGTGTCAAAGGTCAATCGGACAAAAAATCCGGAAGAAAATGGCGGTAACTTAGTTCAGAGGACGTTATGATCTCACTTATTTTAATATTTTAATCAAATCAGTGTATGCATTTTATATTGCCTTTATACATTATCAAATTTAGTCATTTAGAGAATATATTTAGAATATTTAGAATATTACTTTCATTGGATATTTCTGCAATAAAGTTCGACGAAAGTTGCCAGTTGGCCAGTTGGGTAACGACCGTTATGGACGCATTTGTTAGTATTTGCACATTATACAACTTGGTCGCGTTTTTTAAGATCGACTTTACAGAAAAAAAATCGAGAAGACGGATATTTTTAGATTGAAATTTCACTGGTAGCTCATGTGGTAGAGTCCCCCCTGCAGGTCCTGGGTTCGAGCCCCAAACATGCCCTGTATTATTTTCCTTTATTTAAACAAGACAAGGGATACAATTTTATAAGTGAAATGATTTAAAATATTTTCCATCAGATAACACTTTACCCAGATAGATTTATCTCTTATACAAGTACCACTGCAAAATCCTAGCTTACTGTAGCTTACTGGAGTTTTGTGTGTGATTGTACTTAAATTTACTTAAGTTGTGTACTAATAAAGATACAAAAACAGTTGTAACATTCTAACAACTATAGATTTATTATTTAAGAAAAAAAAAACAAAAAAAAAACACTAACACAACTAAAGGCATAACAATATATTTCCTATAGGCAAACAACATTGACCTGTCAATTTGAACTTTCATTGGGAATATTAACATAGGAGGGTCCACCCAATACATGGATAGTCTTAGGATTAGCAGGTAATTATGAAACTAGTGTATACACAAGGCACTTTATTAGTGTTCTCATTGTATAGATGAAACAAACATGTGTATTCCCTAAACATAAATGTACTGGTCAGTGATAAATGTTAAATTAGAGGTCAAGGGAACAGGTCAGTGTTGTTTACCTACAATGACAATAAACCCCAAAACAAGAAGTTCTGCAGAACTTTATTGTTTGCAGCATCGCCTGCCAAGGGCAACAACATACAACTTTACATGATGTAAGATAATGATAAATGGACAGTGTGTGTCACAGGCTGCCAAGTAGTAGACGAGACCAAAGATATAATATAAAAACAACTTTCTGCCATTGGCATAATTGACCCAACTCTGACCTTATTGAATACTAAATTTTCAATCTTTTGCCTTTTAGGTGCAAGAAAATGCTTGTTCTATATAGTTCAACCTTTAAGTATTACTTACATGAAAATAGTTATTGTACATAAATAAATAAATTGTTTTAATCTGTTTCAGGACTTTTACATGTAGGTAAAGTCATTGTTGTGTTACACAAACTTGCATTTGAAATTTTATCTTATTTGAGTGTTTTGACATTTTAGATGTTTTTTAATGAGAAGTTATTCAAACATTTTGTATTTTGAAATTGTTGTTTAAAAATGTCTACAAGGTGTTGTGCCTTTGCACATTGTACAAACAATGCCACCAAACTATCAAAATGGAGAAAAAACTTTTGTTTCCTTCACAATTGTAGTTATGGGACAAATTCATGCATATGTGAGCAGCCATTTTACTTATATCCTTTTCCAACTGTGAAGAAAGATACATTTGGTAGATTTAAACAGACTTCAATTGTAAATCGGAAAAATGGAACAGAAAACTGACTTCCAAAAGAAGATTCTAGAGTGTGCTCATCTCATTTCTTGGATGGCAAGCCATCTGATGAGAACCCCTACCCATCTATAAATCTTGGTTATACACCTGTTAAGTCTGTAACATCTAGAAAACCTCCTCTTGATAGAACATTGCAAATTTCTACACTTAAAAAGAGAAAGATTGTTCAGTTTGTTAATAAAGATATACCAGTAAACAATGCTGATGTCCCAATACATCACTGTAATCATAATTATACACATAAGTGTACAGCTTGTTCAGATAAAAATTAGGTAACCACAAATTTGAAATAATTAGTAACTAAATTTCCAAAATTTGTGAAAATATAGTCCTTTTTAAAGTATTTTTCCACAAAATTGCTAAAATAGGTTACTTTTCTAAGAATTCCTTAGAAATTAGTAGCCAATAGCGATTTTGGCTACCAGGAATGGAAACATAGTAAAGATAAGTTAATAGATGCATTAAAAAATAAAATTAAAGAACTTGAGATAAAAGATAACACTAATAGCTCTGAATCCAGTAATACTACAAGGCATTTTCTTGGTCATACATGTAAATCATTCAAAATTTCATTTATCACAAGCTCGGATGCAAAAATGAAATTTTATACAGGGATTCCATCTATTACAGCATTCAATATTTTATTTAGTGCCATAGAACCAAATATTCACAAAATTAGATACTGGAAGGGCTACAGCAAATTATGTAACCCATTGAAACACAAGAAAAAATATGTGTCAAAGAGATATCTCACTGGAAAAGAAGAATTTCTGTTATGTCTTATGAAAATTTGACTGGGTCTCCTTAATGAGGACCGATTTGGGATATCAATTTCTTATGTATCTGTAATTTTTAAGGTTTATTTGCATTTGACCATTTTAACTCACCTGGTTTACCCTTACTGTGACATTACATGTACATTTAAGTTGTAGTTTTCACACTTGCCAAAGGAAATATATAAAGTGATTGAAGTTTTCTTGGGTCTATTCCTTTATTTATACACTCATTTTCAGAAGACCACAGATGAAAAATAGTTGAAAATCTTGCAACATTTCTTACCTGCAGTGCATGAACAATATGCAGACTTTATTTTTCCAGTTTCCTTGGCAATGCAAGCCCAAACTGTATGGTCGTCTTTTTTTAACCGTTGTGAGGGGGTGCATTAACTGCATTTAGCTCTCAAAAAGCAGTATGTTGACTGTGAATAAATCGGATGGTCAAAAACTTGTTTCAACCATCTGTAAATGTATAAAAATTAATCATAGACATACCTGTAGGTACAATACAAAACAATTGCAACATGACACAAAATCTTTCACTTTACCTCAATTGAATGAATATTTTACATTTCTAAATTAATATCTTCAAATCTTTTTAATTGGGCCTTGATAGCTGGTCTAAAGATCTAATTACATATCAGTGCCTTTTCGGTTGAATGGGGTTTTACATCCTAGTCAAGAATATTTAACTTGTATCAAGACGTCACCAGATTTAGCTGAAGTGGCAGAGATTGACCTTGCAGTGCACTTAGGGCAAAGTGCAGGAAGGGTTCTTTAATGTGTCATGTATGCAGTGACATGGGACATCAGTTTATTAGGTCTCTTCTGAAGAACCTTGTGACTTTCATTTCTAAACGCCCAATGCCTGGGAATAGAACACATATTTTTTAAGTCTTGGTAGGACTCAACAGGGGTGTGAACCCACAGCCTCCCACATACAAAGCGCTCACTCTACTAACTGAGCTACTGTAGTGCTTTTTAGGGCTGAAACAATACGCCTACCTCAAACATTTAAGCCATTAAGGACATGATGAAATACTGTTTGAAAGTAGATCAGATACGCAGCTTTTGAAAGTTTGATTTTTATCATATCATCAGGGAAAAATTGTGATAACAGTGAATCATTTCACCTGTAGTACTTCTAAGTATCTTGAAAGATGAATGAAAACATAATCTTATTTCTTAAATCATTTTAAGTATGTTACAATAAAGATTTGTCTCATACTGATCAAGTGGAACTGAAATCATATTGAAAATTTTGCTACGCAACAATGTCAATGAAATGCAGCCATTATTTTTATCACATTTAACTGCTAAATCATTTACACCATAGGTAACAATCTGGTCCATCTTTTCTGTATAGACTGGCACTCTAGTATATGGACAGTTGCTGGATTTATCAACTGTGTCTTGGGACAACTGGCACAGAAATTGACCCAATTCTACTTTGAAGCCACTCTTCAAAACAAGGACGAGAAACTTGACTTGGGTATCTTAAAAACACTAGATGAAAAAATATCAGATCAGCCATTAATAGACATCTTTCAGATATAAATGGGGGCATTGACATCATTGTTGCTATAACAGGAGGGAGGAAACACCAGATAAATAACACTTCCTCACCAAGTGCCCCGGCTGAGGATCGAACCCTGCCTACGGGGGCGAAAATTGAGAATTCTACCACAAGGCTAAAACATCCAGACCAGAAAATTTACTATATCTACTATAAAGGACACCATGACTAGCTCAACCCTGCTACATTACACTTATTTCACTTATATTGGGATTTCACCAGCTAAAGGTGATATGTCAGAAATTTATATAACTTTGCAGTGTGTTTTGGGCAATATGTTTGTTGGAAATTTATTATGTCCTTTGACAGATGTCTGTCAAATCGATTGTATTATTAAGCAGAATATATAAGACCATTGGACAATTGTTTGTGGATCCAGAGCCAGATGCAATGAAAATCCCAAGTTTAAGAACTTCTGTTTTTTCCATGTGTACAGAAAATTATTAGGATTAAGAATGGTTTTATACAGTTTAGAATTTTTAGGAGCCGGGTCCTGTGAACTGGTCACCTAATAAAAAATATAAATTTTACAATATTTGTGTATTTGTATAGCTAATAACCAGTTGAAAATCCTCTTCTATGCAAACAATATTTCAAGTTTTCCGTAGTCCATGTATTAAACTCTTCCAGCGATACTGTAGTTGAACTAGAACTGGATAACAATGTCTCTGTTTTTGCTGCTAGACGCCATATTATTTCCGATTTTTGTCCGATTAACCTTTGACCTTGCCGAGACCGCTTAAACATTGAAAATAAGTAAAATGGTCTATAGACTTAACGTTATATTACAATTACTATGTGGACTTAAATTTTAAATGGATATTTCAATCAATCAAGCATTTTTTTTATAAAAATATAAACTAATTGTTAAAGTATAATTTTGTCTTAAAAAATATAAGAGAGTCATTTTATAGCTTTTGGTATTGAATTTAACCACTTCTGTGCCGGCAACAAAAACACCCTTCAGAGTGCCACGGGCCGATTTATCGGCCCATTCATTATGTGCGTTGGTGACGCCAATTTCAATGACGTGTGATTAACATGACGTCATTGGCATGGTTTCGCGGCATTTTTTCTAATTATGGCTACAAACTGCGAAAAAATCTTTTAAAATCAATATTTTAAGAGGTCACATTGAATTTATTTCTCGACCGATTTTGACACTTTTTTCGCTGTTGAGCGCATAATTGTTTCAATATTCGTTTTAGTTTAAATATTGAAAATGACGTGTCGGTTAGGGTAAAGAAATCACAAGCTGAACACGATGAAAACAACCGAATTATAAATTAAATTCCGTTTTCCCCATTCGTCATAACTTGTGTGGTTTCCTCAGTAGTTTGATAAAACAAAATGATAAAAGATATGCCCAAAATCTGCAATTATCAACTGCAAGAAAAAGGAATCAAAATCCTTTATGCAATACTGTTAAAGTTTTGATGTAATGGACTCTTTCGGGAAAACGAGGACAGAATTTCAATGTAATGATTCTGAAAACGAATGTTACATCACTGTGTGATAGAAAAGTTCTGATTTGAATAAATATTTATTTATTAAATATTAATTTTTTCATCAATATTTACAAACACGATGAACTGTTCAATGTAAATTGTGACGTTTCATTTTGCTCTGAAAACATTTTTCGCTGTCCCTAGAAACATTTCTATGAGGGAAAATGAAATATCGTGATAAAATTCAAATATTGCTTATAGCTTAATAAATTGATTTGGAAATCTAATTTATTAAAATTGTACACATTTGTAATAATAATAACAGACGCACGCGTGGTAATATTTGTCAATCATAATAATGTAGAAAGAAATCTAAATATAAAAATGTAACTAATTTTTAGCTCACCTGAGCCAATGGCTCAGATGAGCTATTGCAATCTATCACCGTCCGTCGTCCGTCGTGCGTCGTGCGTTGTGTGTAAACTTTACATTTTAATCTTCTCCTCCAAAACTACTGGGGCAAATTTGATGAAACTTGGCGATTATCATGCCTGGGTAACAGCCTTTAAAAATTGTGTTCGGGGTTTGGCCACGCTCAACAAGATGGCCGCCATTACTAAAAATAGCAAAAAGACAAAAAAATCTTCTTCTCTGAAACCAAAAGGTGCAGGCAAATTTTGATTAGATATTTAGATTCAGCATACCTCAGAACATTAAGATTGTGTTTTTCATGAAAATTGAACGAAAAATAGGTTACGCGTTTTTTGCATAAAATTATGTAATTTTGAAAATGAGACATTTATTGTTATAACTCAATAACGGCTGAAGATAATTGTATGGAGTTTTCACTGTTGATCTTGTCTTGCTATTTTCTTCCAAAAGATGTCAAGGTCAAAGGTCAAGGTCATGTCCCTGGTTTTGGCCTTTGATAAAAATTGCAATTTTTTTTTAAACATTTCAGGTGATAATGGCATGGGATTTTCAGTTAATTTGTAGGTATTGACATGACGATCATTTTGATACATAGATCAAGGTCATGAGTTCAAAGGTCAAGGTCAAGGATGCACAACTATTTCCGTTATAGTTGATTATCTGCAAAACTATTAACTTTTTGTATAAGCATATATATTAGAATATTGTAGGTAATGGCACAATGGTCATTTTGATATATTAATAAAGGTCATGGGTTCAAAGGTCAAGGTCACAGATGCAAAACAATACCGAAATGGTTAATTATCTAGAAAACTATTAACTTTTTGTATAAACATGTATATTACAATATTGTAGGAATTGATTTAACGATCATTTTGATATGTAGATTAAGGTCATGGGTTCAAAGGTCAAGGTCACAGATGCATATCAATACATAAATGGTTAATTATCTCGAAAACTTTTAACTTTTTGTATAGACATGTATATTCAAATATTGTAGGTTTTGATTTAACGATCATTTTGATATATAGATTAATGCCATGGGTTCAAAGATCAAGGTCACAGATGCGAAAAAATACTGAAATGGTTAATTATCTAAAAAACTATAAGCTTTTTGTATAGACATGTATATTACAATATTGAAGAAATTGATTTAACGATCATTTTGATATATAGATAAAGGTCATGGGTTCAAAGGTCAAGGTCACAGATGCGAAAAAATACCGAAATGGTTAATTATCTAGAAAACTATTAATTTTTTGTATAAACATGTATATTACAATATTGTAGGAATTGATTTAACGATGATTTTGATATATAGATTAAGGTCATGGATACAAAGGTCAAGGTCACAGATGGGAAAGGATACTGAAATGGTTAATTATCTCGAAAACTATTAACTTTTTCTATAGGCATGTATATTTGAATATTTTAGGTAATGGCCTAACAATCATTTTGATATATAGATGAAGGTCATAGTTTCATACTTTTGTTTTTACTTTTTTAGCTGTTTATAAATAATGTATTGTAGCTAGAATATATATATATATATATATATATATATATATTATATATATTAATATATTATATTTACATATATTATATGTAGCAATCTCGGGACAAGGTATGATTAATTTGCAAAAATCCTTGCATTTAATTCTGCCTTACTGCTGAAAATTAGGAGTTCTCTTTAATAAATGTTGACCATTGAACCTCTGCGTGAGATATGTACTTAGCCTCAGGTGAGCGTTACGGCCCATGAGCCTCTTGTTTTTGTTTAACCCTCATGCAAGTTAGTGCTAATTGAATTCAAAGTAGTGTTGACAGTGCCGAATTATATTTAAATCCGTTGAACGTTGAAAGTGCCTAATTGAATTCAAAACAGCGTGTCGAATTCGATTTTTTAAAGCGTTGACAGTTTCGAATCGAATCGAATTAAAAAGCGTTGACAGTGCCGAATTGAATTTTAAATAAAGCGTTGACAATGTCGAATCAAATTTTAAAAAACATTGACATTGGCTTTGCCGAATACTTAATTTATTTGTCACGATATATTTATCATTGGTCAATGCCAATTGAACAGTAGTAATTTACAGCTTTTAACGTAATTTGTGTCAGTTTTGTAATGCATTCTCAATTTTATGAATGAAATTAATATTCAAAATTGTATTTATGCGTGATATTAGTCATTATTTCTTATAATTATCGAGTAAATTGTCATATTATAAATTTTTGATTTTCTGAATGAAATATTCAAAATTTTATAAATGACTATTAAATAAAATACTCAAAGAATATTAATTTGACAACTATCAAGAAAAACTACAAACTTTTTAGTCATGAATGCATCATCAAGTTGTCTCATGCCGTTTTCGTCAGTAGCCTATCCTCGATCTACATTGAAAGTAAGTCTCATTTTACCTTAACGTGATGAAGGTAACTCTTAGGGTTGAATAGTAAATATATTGACTTACAACTGTCCAATTACCATTATGACCATACAGCACATTGCTTGTCATTCGATCAAATTAAACTAAAATGTTTTTTTTATTCATTTATGTTTGCAATCCCATAAAACATATATAAACATTATTTAAATTAAGAAGCATATACCACCGTCTTATTGGTTGTCCCTAATATGTCGTCCATTTAGAAAGAGTGGCTAATATAAACAAAGGGTGATGCCGTTACCCCTATTTAGAACAAAAGGTGAAGCCGTATCTCCTAGTAGAGCAAAAGAGTGATGCAGCCACGGCGCGTACGGGCATTCTCCTACTACTTCTGTATTGAATTGTTAATGCTATTTACGATATACCCAGATTTTTTTTAATTTTTGGGATTCTATAAAATTGACTTATATAATATATAATTAAAAACAAAAATACCGGTCCATATTCAAATCAAAATAATAAAAGCAAAGGAAAACTATGAAACTGACAAGTTTAACCAAAAGGCTCAGTTAAACTATTGCAATCTATCACTGTCCGTCGTCCGTCGTGTGTAAATTTTACATTTTAATCCTCTCCTCCAAAACTACTGAGCCAAATTTGATGAAACTTGATGATTATAATGCCTGGGTAACAGGCTTTTAAAATTGTGTTCGGGGTTTGATCACACCCAACAATATGGCTATCATTACTATAAATAGCCAAAAGCCAAAAAAATCATTTTCTCTGAAACCAAAAGATGCAGACAAATTTGATTAGATATTTGGATTCAGGATGCCTAGGACCATTAAAATTGTGTTTTTTATGAAAATTGGATGAAAATAGGTTACGCGTTTTTTGCGTAAAATTACGTAATTTTTAAAATGAGACATATATTGCTATAACTTCATAATGGCTGAAGATGTTTGTATAGCGTTTTCATTGTTGATCTTGTCTTGCAATTTTCTTCCAATTGATGTCAAGGTGGTCAAAGGTCAAGGTCATGCCCCAGTTTTTGACCTTTGATAAAAATGCTATTTTTTAAACATTTCTGGTGATAATGGCATAATAATTTTCAGTTAGTTGTAGGTATTGACATGACCATCATTTTGATACATAGCTATAGATCAAGGTCATGGCTTCAAAGGTCAAGGTCACAGATGTATAAATATACCAAAGTAGTTAATTATCTGCAAAACTATGAACTTTTTGTATAGGCATATATATTAGAATAGTGTAGGTAATGGCACAATGGTCATTTTGATATATGAATAAAGGTCACGGGTTCAAAGTTCAAGGTCACAGATGCAAACAAGTTCTCAAATGGTATAATTATCTTAAAAACTATAAATATTTTGTATAAGCATGTATATTAGAATATTGTTGGTATTGTCCTTATGATCATTTTGATATATGAATGAAGGTCATGTGTTCAAAGGTCAAGGTCACAGATGCAAATGAAAACTTAAATGGTTAATTATCTTGAAAACTATTAACTTTTTGTATATGCATGTATATTAGAATATTGTAGGTATGAGCCTAACGACCATTTTGATATATGAATGAAGGTTATGGGTTAAAAGGTCAAGGTCACAGATGCAAATGAATACTGAAATAGATAATTATCTGTAAAACTATTAACTTTTTGTATAGGCATGTATATTAGAATATTGTAGGTAATGGCACAATGGTCATTTTGATATATTAATGAACAGCATAGGTTCAAAGGTCAAGGTCACAGGTACAAACAAGTACTGAAATGAATATTTATCTTTATAACTATAAACTTTATGTATAGGCATGATGTATATTAGAATATTTGGCCTATTTACCATTTTAATATATGAATGAAGCTCATGAGTTCAAAGGTAAATGTCACAGGTGAGCGTTAAGGCCCATGGACCTCTTGTTTAATAGTGGATGCCGCCAAATATATCCGGGTTAATTTTAGATACAGAATAATATTGTGATGACGGCAATAAAACTTTCAGAACCGTAATAAGCCTAGGCTTACCAATTTTTTGGAGTTTGCTCAGTTTATAAGACCGACGCAGTGTAAAAAGGCCCTACTAGACATTTCTAACCTTTGGTCGGAGTAGGACTCGGAGCTAGAGTCGTACTTCAAAGGGGGTCATATCAAAATTATTCTTGTATTAAGAGCATTTCACGCATATACTTCTACGGACTTTTAATGCTAAACGTTTCGATAACCTGATTTATTGTAAGTCAGTGCGACATATTTTATGTCACAAAAAAGCTTCATTTGAGAAAAAACATTGATATTGAACCTCTAAAAATATAATCATATGCTAAGGTGCCATAGAAAGCATATAACAACATATAAAACAAGTCCATGCCTGTTTATAACTTTGCTTGTACATGTAGCTGTGTAGGTAATCACTTCATTTTAGGGAGTACATGAGTGAAATTCTAATTTGCCGGTTTTTTAATTTAAAATTTAAAAAACAAAACACTTATCTATGTTCAAATCGTAATTCAAAAGCAAAGTAAAAAAATAATAATAATAAACACAAGAGAAGCGAGAACTGGTTCCCCGGAAAGGTAAGTACCTCCCGTTTAGTTAGCTACAACCACCACGTATGAAATCAAAACTGAGAGCAAAATACATTTAAAAGAAAACTAAAGACAATTGTGAAGACAACCAAAATTTTACTTAAACCATAATTCAATCGTCATTATCATTGGAAATAACCTTTTTACGGAAACAATGGTCCACTAAGATATGTTCTCACTGGATTTTTTTGGACATAAAAACAATGCCCAAATTTAAAATTGACTTACTTCCATGTATTGATCCAAATGCAGACCTCTCTATTCCACAAGGCTGTCTAATTTTGACTCATAAAAGTTTTGCTAATAGGGCAAGATTTATAAACGTCTACCTACGGCAGCAAATTATTGCAAAACCTCGACATTTAAGACGGAAATGTGGAAATATAAATAGAATGTTCACTAAGTACCGAATAAGTATGTTATTCAAAATACACGGATATGTTGGATGTCTAAATGGAAACTGTCAGTAGCAGTTGAAAGTTGTACTGTTCTTGCTGTTAGAAGTGGGCGACTTTTGATGATATACCATTTGTCCTGTCTTAATTTTATTATTTGGTATATCTGTTACTTTTGTATTTCATAGTTTCTCACAAAGTATAATTAAATACAAAAAGTACATGTATACTAGTTGAAGACATTGTATTTAAAAAATAATTGTAAGATCTACAAACAATTCGTAACAATAAAATGTACAATAGGATAAAATTAGAGACAAAATAAGACATTCTTATTGTATTCAGACAGTGAGTGTTATGATAAAATGCTATTATTCACTCTAGCAAATCTGATAAAGGCAGTGGAATTATAGCATCTGATGTTGTTTAAAGAAAATTCGTAGAACTATAGGCGTGAAATATTCTTAAGACAAAAATAATTTTGAAATGACCCCCTTTGAAGTACAACTCTAACTCCGAGTCCTACTCCGACCAAACTGTAAAACAAATACACAAATCAAAGTACTAAAAGTACTGAAATTCCAAAACTTGGTTTTCAAAGAATGGTTCAACAGGTTTTACTTTTACCACACAGGAGACACCACATTATTGGGTTTATCTGTTAACTTTTGAAATCGTACCCATTTTTTCATGCTTATCATCATGAATGCTCGCCCTTTTTTTAAACAATACTTTTATCCAAAATCATGTACGTGTACACAGGGATAAGTGAATTATTGTTTAAAGCCGCATCAGCATTATTGCAGCTATGCGCAGCCAAAACCATGTACATATTCAAAGTCGAGTGAACATGAAAACCAACAGAACTTGCTAACAGTCAAAGCATTAAATGGTCTGATTCGAGAAATCTGTATATATCACTTCTTTTGAAATCAGATGGCATGCATATACGCATGCATAGTGTAGCATGTGTATACGTACGTCATTAACACCTATTTTTGTCTTCTCCTCTGAAACTACCTGACAGATTAAAATTAAAATTGGTTAGCATATATGGGCTGGTGTAATTCACATTTGATTATGACATTGCCATGGGTACTATAACTAGGTCAAGGTGACCGAAGGATGCAAAAATATTTTTAAAAACCTTTTTCTCTGAAACCGACGATTGGAGCTAAAAACAAAACCATTTCAGTATTTTTATACATCTGTGACCTTGACCTTTGAACCCACGACCTTTTATTTATATGCCAGAATGATTGAGATATCAATACCAACAATATTCTAATACACATGCCTATACATGAGGTTAATAACTTTCAGATAATTGACTATTTCAGTAATAGTTTGCATCTGTGATCTTGACCTTTGAACTTATGACCTTCATTCATATATCACAATGATAATTATACCAATACCTACAATATTCTAATAAATATGCCTATAGAAAAAGCTAATAGTAGTTGTCCAAATATATTGACAAATACACTTATTTTGGCAATTTCTCCCTTAAATACCTTGTCATGTTTCCATTTTGGCCCCTACAACTACGATTTCTGCAATTCTGAAACTAGGTGCCTAAGTATGTCATACAGTCCAACCTGCCTTAAAGATTATCTCTATATTAGGGTCACCTGCTTATAAAGGCTCTCAGTTGCTCTTTTATCATATTAGTTGATTTTGTATATAAGGACCATATGTTCATAAAGACCACTTTTACTGGTTCCCTTTAGTGGCCTTTATAGACAGGTTTGACTGTACATGAAATATCTAAGTTATATCTATTGTACATTCAAGAGGTTTTAAAGATTTTCACTATTTCTCAACTTTTGGGTCCCCAAAGGGACATGGCCCTTTTATTTGTGCAAATCTGAAACCCTTTACATAGACATCATTTCTGCCAAGTATTATTCAACTTGAGACAGTAATTTTGAAAGAGTTGATTTAAATTTTAAAAGTTTACACAGGACACACAGCAGTTAAAGATTGATAACAATAACTCATCTGAGCTTTTGGCCCAGGAGAGCTGTATTTTGAATTCAAAGACATACAAATGATATTGTTCTGAATGAACCAAATAAATATAATTAAAAAAACCAAATTGAATTCATTTAATTCAAAATAGAATAAAATTATTCAAGACTTAAATTAAATAAAATGAAATAAAAGCATTGTTTTAAAATTAATATTTTATGCATATTTAAAATGAAGTTGAAATATTTGATGAAGATGTTCTTGCACTACCTTTAGCCCCTAGGCTAATAACTGAATAATTTACATTTCCCATCTAGGCAAAAAATGGTGTAAACAAGGGGGAATATTTCTTAACATAAATTTAATTTATAATTATTTGGACAACTCAAATGTCAAACATATTTTTCTACAACAATAAAATTGCTCTAAAATAATGTATGGTCTGATAAAAAACTGTTTTATTGCTGATTTTACAAGTCCATGTAACTTACTAGCACTGTGAACCCCACGTGTGGTAAGAAAATAATTCTGATAAAGAATGAGCTTATATTTCGTCTGGAAGAATTAATATGTGACACAGCAAAACCTTCTTTCAGATGCTTCCTTTCTTTCTATATTTTTATTAATGGAAAACGTTATTCATCCAAACAGTCACCAAAACACCGGGAAAGACTGCAATCTTACAGATCCTGCCATGGGCGTTCAGTTTGTTTACCGTAATCCTTCTATGTATTGAGAACCTCTATGTTTTCGGACACCCTAATTTTGAAATGTCAATAATTTTCAAATTTCCTCTAATTTCGGACGGTAATTTTTTGCATCTAAATCCGTGCACGGCTTTGCTGGAACTCTGCCGGAACATTTGATACATATTGCTTCTAATTAATATTGAATAAAAACAAGAAGAAATGATGTTGTTTTGTTGTTAATTTACATTAAAATGTGTTATTTTTATGCATCTGTTGCGTTGTGTATATGATAAAAGAGCAATTGGGATACAATTTTACTGGCCTTTATAAGCAGGTGACCCTAATATAGAGATAATCTTTAAGGCAGGTTGGACTGTATGACATACTTAAGCACCTAGTTTCAGAATTGCAGAAATCGTAGCTGTAGGGGGCAAAATGGGGACATGACAAGGTATTTAAGGGAGAAATTGCCAAAATAAGTGTATTTGTCAATATATTTGGACAACTATTAGCTTTTTCTATAGGCATATTTATTCCTTTTAGATTCCAGATAATTTCAGCATTTGTTTTAATAGTATCACCACAGCCCCTTTTGGCTCCAATCCATACAGCGTGGGTTTTATCAAAATTAGCTCGCAGACCAGAAACAGCAGCAAAGTCACTAATAATATTTAAAGCACGATTTAAAGATGTATGATCATCATCAAGGGTTAATGTTGTGTCATCAGCATATTGACTTATTAAGTATTCCGAATCATTTATTAATACCTTTTACTGAGGGATCATTTTTCAAGGCCGCACTTAAAACTTCAACGGCTAAAATGAACAAGTACGGTGAAAGCGGGTCTCCTTGTCTAACACCCCTGTTTCTATTTAAAAAAACAGAACAGTGACCGTTGTTTTGTATGCAGCTAGAGGCACCATTATAAAGGGTATTAAACCATTTTTGATGTCAACACCAAAATTATCTAAAAGAAATCTAAAGTTTTTCAATAAAATGCCATTCAATTGAGTCAAAAGCCTTTTCGAAATCTAGTAGTAAAAGTAGTCCGGGAATTTGTTCTCTTTCAGTTTTCTCAATCATGTCCATAATAAGTCTTGTATTTTCAACAATGAATCTATTTTTCATAAAACCGGTCTGAGATTCTGATATTAAAATATCTAAAACTGTTTTAATTCTATTTGCAATCGTTGCTGATGCCAATTTATAATCTACATTTAATAAAGAAATTGGGCGCCAGTTTTTTAAAAACTGTTTGGGTTTTCATTCTTTTGGGAGACATGTAATAATACCCTGTTTTTGAGATATAGATAAAGAGCCCTGTTCAAACCCATAGTTCAGTGAATTGATAAGATACTTTGAAATATCGTTCCAGAAAAATTTATAAAATTCTGTTGTAAACCCATCCATCCCCGGCGATTTTCCATTTTTCATATTTTTCAATGTTTCAAGGCATTCACTTTTGTTTAGCTTCCCCTCCAAAAAATCGCTTATTTCTTTTGTCAGGAAATTAAAATATGAATAATTTTATTAAAGAAAAATTCTGAAGGATGATCAATGTTTTTAGAAGAGTACAGATTTTCGTAGAAAGATTTTTGGGCGTTTAATATCTGTGATTGATCAGTTAAAGTAGAGCCATTTTCTGCAATAATAAATGGTATTGTTTTCTCAATGTAATTTCGTTGTTCAAGATTACAGAAATATTTTGTTCCTTTTTCACCTTCTACTTTCCATTTTACCTTCGCTCTTATTAATATTCCTTTTATTTGTTTCTTCCCTCAAAGCCGTTAATTCGTTTTCTAAGATAATTATTTGATTTTTGTATTCTTCTTGATTTTCTTCATTGTATAAAGAATAAAGTCGGTTTTCCAAATTAGATTCTTTTTTATTTCGTTCGCGTTTTTTATTTGCTGAAAAAGCAATTGTTTCCCCATTATCATTAATTTGATTGTCTCCCAAAGAAGCTGGCCATTTATACTAAAATTGTCTTCGTCAATTTTATAATCTTCAATGACAGATTTTATTGTATTTTTAACAAGATTAACATAGTCTGGATCATTAAGTAGATCGTTTCTAAATTTATATGTTCTTTTTCCACGATTTTGGTTAAGAAGATTTAAAGAAAGGTTACTGGGCAATGGTCAGACCTATATCGTATATCAATGTTTGCATCTACTAAAAACAGTTGTAAATCTGATGACAGTAAGAAATAGTCTAGGCATGATAGTTTATTGTCCGGACCTGTCCATGTATAACAACGTTTTGGATTGGTATTTAATTCTCGAAAACCGTCAACAAGATCTAAATTTGGTATTAATTGAAAAAGAATCTGTTTCTGAGATTAAGGGTTGTTTTTGTTTTTATAGTTTTTAGTATCGAGGGTGTAGTCCAAGGGGACATTAAAATCACCTCCAATAATAACGGGTGTGTTACCAATCATCTCAATTTTGTCTTGCAATGTTTTTAAGAACTCGGGTTTATCAATGTTCGGGCCATAAATAGCAGCTAAGTTATCCGATTCCCTTGTATTGATTTATCTAGAATGATATAATTGCCATCCTTATCAATGATCTCTCTGTGTACTTCGAATTCAAAACTATTTTTGAAAAGAATAATGACTCCTCTGCTGTTGCTGGTATGAGAACTAAATTTTGCAACATAACCCCATTCAATTTTCCAGACAGACTCAAGATTTTCAGAGCAATGACTATCGATAATAAAAGTAATGTCATATTTTTTTCTACATTTGTTAAAAATGTCCCTTCTTTTTATCGTATCATCCAATCCCCGACAATTAACACTGCCAATTGTTAAATTACTTTGAGTCATTTTTACACATAAAATTTGAAAATATTAATAACATGGATGTCTGAAATTTTATATTGCATGTAATTACAGCCCCTTCCATTTTTCCCCGATACCCCAAATATGGTGTGGAACATTATGAATAATTGCCGAGTTTCCCGTGTTAACCAGTGCTGTTATAAATTCATTAACTTTCTCAAATTTAATTTTCAAAATGCTTTTCATGGTATCCCAATTGCCCGTGAAATCTTGCTTTCAAAAATTGATAAATATATTCAGTACTTTTAAATAATATTTCTTTGTAAACTACATCACAAGGGTAAAAATTAGATAAAATGCAACCCGGGCTTTTAACGTAAATTACATTGGAGTTTCTGAAAGTAAAAGTAAAGGTTAAACAAATATAGAGAAGATTATTTAGACAATGCAATACATTGTAACATCTATCCCCATACGCCGCCACCCAAAGAAAACCGATTCACAAGAAACACAATCTTACTACACACACTCATATAATCAAGTGACATAATTAACAAATACATGAAAACTTCAATATACACGACCTCGTATTAGACATTATACGATAACTCTTTTGTTTTCTTCGGTTCGGTAACTAACTTGAATACTCAATTGTCTATTGTTTATTAGCACGTGCCCAGGAGTTTCAAGTTCAACTTGAAACACCTGGGCACGTGCTAGTAAACAACAGACAATCAAAATATCCAAAATGAAACAACAAATACAAAAATCATGACATAAAAAATTTATTGAGTCCAATTCTCATAACAAAAGTTTTTCTTTTTGGATTGTAATTTAAACACGGATCGGTATGTTCGTGCTCGATGTATTAAACATGTTTAAGCACAACAATGTTGACTGGGATCTTTTTAGTCAAGTATAATACTAGCCTACAACGCAAAAATTCCGGACATATATTAAATACGCTTTTACAAATTCAAACTCATACGTACCTATTCCATTTCCATAAGTGAAAGCACCCATTTGAGATGGACCGCCGTCATCAAGCATTGGGCGTACATCTACGGCTTTTTGTAAAAGAATGATTCTCAAAACGCCGAGCTATCCGCCTATAGGAATATATACCCAAAACACTAGGTTACACCCTATTTGAGCCTCTATAGGCGCAACTACGTGAGGCCAAATGTAAAAAAGTCTGTGTTGATAAGAATTCATGGGAAAGACCATTTCGAAACTTTGTCAAGAGCAGCTTTAAGATCTTAGTGTATGGACTTTAATTATATAACCTTTGTTGCAAGATTATCAAATTACTGAGTGCTAAGTCCAGTCAATCTATTAATGTTATCGACAAAAAGGCCATTTGAATCATCAAAATAATTTCTTCTACTGTTACTTTCAAGAATTCTTATTAGGAGATTGTTTAATAAATCGATGATTTCTGATGTATGTAGACTTAATGAAACTTTTTTCATCTTTGAAACATCAACGACTGCTGAAGGTTTTATATTTTGTCCAGATAGATGATTACAGCATGTATGCGAATACCAGATGTTACAAAGATGACTTATTTGACGAAAATGTCAATTCTTGTCAATTAGTGCAAGTTTTATGGGAAAACTTTTTATTTGAAAATAAAGCAAATTCATTTTGATTTGCTGCCACTCAAAATGGGTTGGTCTATACATTCAGGTTTCAAGTCTATTCGAGGAACCGCTGGCTCATGATCTTTAGTCTTGTCCAGCTAGTGACATTTGTCACATATGAAAACTATCCCGACTTTTAAGCTATAGCCTTTTTTCGTGCGACGATTGCACTTAAACATTAATGTTTTTACATTTTGTTTACTAGCACGTGTTCATCGTAAACGAAACACACGGGAAATTACAAGTGGCCTTAAACTGGACTGTAATGTCGCTGTATATATTATATGTATAAAGCAAATGTGTGTGCATGTCTTTATTTCTATTGTGTTATTCGTGGCAGAAAGAAATAATATTGCATTTAAATACTAGCACAAAGTAATAAAAAAAACGAAATAAAGCCGTAAAATATACATTTTATTAAAATGAATTAAGGTAAAAATAAAATGGTAATTTGGGTATTCGAACCCACAACATAAGACATAATATTCCCTGCATATATCCACTACACCACGCAGGCAATTGTTGACAATGAGAGTTTATTAATATTAAGTACGAGTATAGTACAGTACAGTAAGAGGTTATATTGGGGTAACTCTCTAAACGTTAATTTTTACAAAATTCACTATCAGCGCATATCTCTCTATTAACCATACTTTGTATATCTAACAATAAAATAAGATAGTTTTTGTATTCAAAATATCTTTTATGGAGAGGCATGCGCTCTATGTGTATTTATTAAAAAACGTGTTGATTTCACTGACTTGTTCCATGTTTGTATAGAGTTATGGAGACAAACCTAATGAATTACATGTGTTAAACATATAATGCAATAGTTTACTGAGATTTTTAGCTCACCTGAGCTGAAAGCTCAGATGAGCTATTGCTATCCATCTTCGTCCGTCGTGCGTCGTGCGTCGTCCGTCGTCCGTCGTCCGTCGTGCGTAAACTTTTTACATTTTAATCTTCTCCTCCAAAACCACTGGGCCAAATTTAATGAAACTTGGTAACCATCATGCCTGGGTGAAGCCCTCTCAGATTTGCACAAATGAAGGAGTTATGTCCCCTTGGGGCCCCATAAGGGGGGAAATAGTGAAAAACTTTAAAAATCTTCTCCTCTGAATCTACAAGACATATACCTTATTTATTTCATATATAACATCCTTAGGTCATCTAGTTTCAGATTTGCACAAATGGTAGCCATGGGGCTCAAAATGGGGAAATGGTAAGGTGCTGAGTGGGGAAATTGCTAAAAATTATGTATGTGTCAATATATCTTGAAAACTATTAACTTTTTGTATAGGCATGTATATTAGAATATTGTAGGTATTGACATGATGATCATTTTGATATATGATTAAAGGTCATATGTTGAAAGGTCAAGGTCACGGCTGCAAAAGAAGACTGAAATTGCTAATTATCTTGAAAACTATTAACTTTTTGTATAGGCATGTATATTAGAATATTGTAGGTATTGACTTGATGATCATTTTGATATATGGTTCAAGGTCATATGTTGAAAGGTCAAGGTCACAGCTGCAAAAGAAAACTGAAATTGCTAATTATCTTGACAACTATTAACTTTTTGTATAGGCATGTATATAATAATATTGTAGGTATTGACATGACAATCACTTTGATATATGGTTCAAGGTCATATTTTCAAAGGTCAAGGTCACAGCTGCAAAGAAGACTTAAATTGCTAATTATCTTGAAAACTATTAACTTTTTGTATAGGCATGTATATTAGAATATTGTAGGTATTGACATGACAATCATTTTGATATATGGTTCAAGGTCATATGTTGAAAGGTCAAGGTCACAGTTTCAAAGAAGATTGAAATTGTTAATTATTTTGAAAACTAGCAACTTTTTGTATAAGCATGTATATTGGAAAATTGTAGGTATTGACATGATGATCATTTTGATATATGGTTCAAGGTCATATGTCAAAGGTCAAGGTCATAGCTCTATATATAGATTGAAATTGTTAGTTATTTTGAAAACTAGTAGCTTTTTGAATAAGCATATGTATTAGAATATTGTAGATATTGATATTGAGATCATTTTGATATATGGTTCAGGGTCCTTTCATGAAACGTGTTCATTATCATGCCTGGGTAAAGGGCTTTCAGATTTGCACAAATGAAGAAGTTTTGTCCGAAAAAGGGGCTGGTGGTTGTGGTTTAAGATTGTTGGATCAATGGTCTAATTCATATCTGTATTGGAATACAAAAATGGTTACGGTAATTAACTAGAAAACTCAACTTTTTTGTATAGGCATGTGTGTTTAAAAAGTGTAGGCATTGACATGACAATCATTTTTATATGTCATAAGTGCACTACTCTGTCATTTCACCTAACAACAATGTTGTCTTAATACAGATATAAGTTAAATATGTTGACTTAGATGTTTAAACCCATTCAATAAATTATTTCAATCAGTCAACTTAATTTCATAGAAATTGTTTAATGTAGAAACTTATAATATAAATGAACTCCAATAAATCATTGTTTCCTTCAGTGTAGTAGGTTGCATTTTGTTAGGGGAAAAAAAGAATTTTGTCCAAACATGATACATTTTAGTATGGTACAATTTAGTAAGGATTGGTTATTAAAAGATAAAAATGTGGTACGTTTTAGAAAGGATAGATTTCCCGCCATTTTTTCCTGCTTGTTTTGGAATGCCTTGGACTTTACCATTGCTTTTTATGACTGATTCCGATATGTTCCAAGTGTATTAGGTCAGCCATTACTGGAGGTAAGTTGACTGATAATACTTGTAATAAAATGACGAATTCTAGATCAAGATGTGACTTGTTATTGAGTTTTTAATGTTTTATATAGCAATTGAGCACCATATAGCCTAAATTCATACTGACGACGAAGTTAAAAGGAAAATGTAAACGTTGAAAATTGCGTCGGATACTATGAGCCTATGACCCATTTCTTGTCTACTATATATTGTTTTAATCATAACATTTTACATCGAGGATTGAGGGGAGGAGTTGAGTGTGGTGTCAGTTTTATCGAAAATTGGCTTCTGATTTCAGACCCCCTCTATATGATATCTGCGATAGTGTATGCTCCCATGATCAGATAGACATATCTTGAATGTTTTTGAAAACCAGCAACAGCGAATGTATTGAAGTTTATGTGCATGTCCATGATAACCATGCCTGCAGTAATGTAATAAATATAAAACATGATAGACAATGTGATATGACCCATGTTTTGTAATGTTTTTGCCGCTAGTAGCCTAGGATTTATGTCGACTGGCTTGTTTATCATGTAATATATTTACTAGTGTAAGCCAAGTGTTACTAATCGTGGTCAAATATTTCAATATCTAAATCAATTATTCCAATTTACACTCTTATTATAAAAGAGAAAGGGAATAAAATTTCATTTAGATTTCAAACCTGCCTGTGACATATCTGTATTGAAGTTGCACATCGTATATCAGCAGATTTAATCTTTGTTGAAGAGTAAACATATCACATTTTGATTTTGACAATGATTGTATTACTGAAATGTTATTTTACAATGTTATGTTTTATAACAATCTGGTTTCTTTTGCACAGTTTAAAAATCAAAAAAGATTATCACGTAAAAATTGTATGGTGCCCTGTTCTAGATAGATGTTAACCCTCACTTTGAAATTGAATATAAAATTTCTTACAATTTTTATTACATATTGAATCATTATTATCAATCAACAAACCCTTTTAAAAGTACAGTAGAACTTCGATGGCTTGAAGTCCAAGGGACTCTGGTCGAATATATTTGATCCATCGGGGGGTTCGAGCGATTGAACATCAGGATACGATCGGAGTTATTGGCAGACAAAGAACGTTAAATTTGCAATAGGTCCATGTAAATGTACATTGTATTTGATGGTCAAATAATAAAATTTCCACATTATAATTGCAGTATTTATCTTGAAATACTGAAAATTCATAGATAATGAAACGGTAAAAACGTGACAATTAAAAATAAAATATTCATTATTCATCGAGATATCTCGATAATGTTTTCAAACTTAAATGTTGATCTACGATCTGTCATATGATGTTTTAAATCTATGGGGCTATAAATGGCACTTATAATTTCAACAAGTGATGATACAAAATAAACTTACTTTATTATAATAAAATACAAAGCACACTTATCACCAGTCTATTTAATCACAGGAAATAACGATAATACACATTACTATACATACCCCAATGACATGTAAATTACAGAATTCTATGTGCAGTCATCAGGCGTGGGGGACATGTGTGATACCTATCAAACACTTCCACATGTCGTAATCGGATTAAAAGATTAAAGAACTGTGTATATTGAGCACTGCCTCATTAAGTTAATTAATAATCTTGAGTAGCACTCAATATTTCAGGTAACTGTTTAGACTAATTTGTTCCACTCTCTTACTTTTGAAGAAATCTGTAATTATATGGTTTCAGTGGTGTTATTTTTACAATGACGCGGGTCACATCTGTCTGAAAAAAATGTATTTGAGTGAAAGAAGTTGAATTTTCACTAACTTTTTACGTTTGAAAAATATTTATTGTTCGAGTGAGCAGAGGTATTCGAGTTACGAAGTTCAAGCCATTGAGGTTTATTTACATAGGATATTTTAGGAAATTTGTCGGGACTGACAGATGACTTTGAGCTATCCGGGGTATTCGAGGTAACGATGTTTGAAGCGATCGAAGTTTTACTGTAACTCATAAAATAAACTACATGAAACTGTGTGGTTTTTTTTAATTACATATTTATAATGTGTAGGTACTGTTACATGTCAAATCTCAGAATTTGTTTTATTCGTGGTTGGAAAACAAAACATCTTAATGCCATTGTAACAATGTTCTTCTGCCCATCCCTTTAAAGGACATTGGTTATAGCTTAAGCTACATTAACTTTACCCATTTTTGAAAAAATATATAAATTGGTTGTTATTATGATCTGTGGTTCATTTTCTTCATTCTCATTAGCCCATACAGGGCTCGACATTAAAGGTTGTCCGCTTGCCCGGGGCAAGTAAAACTGACGGTCGGGCAAGTAAACTTCAGATTAAACTTGTCCGACGGGGCAAGTGAAAATTTTAGCCATAGATAATTAAAATTGTTGTTTTAACATAAAATTCTGAAGATTTTTTTTCCCGATTTTCGATGTTAAAGTGCAGACCATACTTCTGTATATTTTCTATGACTCTTAGAGTCATGACATGTATAAAATGAGATATTTGATTGATTTATTCTATTTATATCACTCAATTTAATGCAATCAGAGCGCTGAATATGTTTTCGTCTTTAGTTGACAATAGAAACTGCAAACATGACCGAATTAAAACAAAAGTCAATGTTGTCATTTTTTAAGAAATCTGAAGAGGAACATCTCTTTATACAGTAAAACTAAAGATAGTATAACTATTCATAAGCTTTTTTATCACCCTCTGAATTAAACTACAGTGAGTAAAGTCAAAACAATAAGTTAACATCAATCATGAAGATTTTATTAACAAAACAAGATTGATTCGGTCTTTTGTAAATGATTAAAACAGGATTAACTCGGTCTTTTCTTAGTGATTTTAAGACCTGAAATGAAAGAAAACAAAAAAGCAAAATAATTGTAGGGCAAGTAAAAAATTTAGGTGGGCAAGTGAATTTTCAGTTGCACTTGCCCAACTGGGCAAGTTGGTATAAAAGTTAATGTCAAGCCCTGCCATAATAAATGGAACATGGTACAACTTGATCAAATATTCTTTATCAGTTTGGAGCATGCACAGAAGTTCTACATGCATGTAAATGAGGGCTTTGGCAGAAAAAAAGTTTTTGTGCAAGAATGACATCAGATTCTGCAAAGAAAATAACAAGGACCAACTGGGACAAACTGATTCCAAGGATTCAAATCGGCCATGGTCAGATGAAAAAATGGCATGGAGGGTCTTAAAGTTGGTGTAAAGTGTATGCTTATGATGGTAGTGCATTTAATAGCTATTTACTGAGCAAGTTCTAGTGGGAGAAATTTAATATTAAGTATGTTTTGATGTAACTGTAGTTTGATGTAAAAAAATCCTTGTGCAATGAATTGGCTTACCCTTGAAAACAGTTGATTGTTATTTAGCCTAATTTGAATGAAATATATATGAAGATACATGTACATATGATTACATTATTGTGGCCATTGTAAAATATTACACTACACTACACAGCCTGCAATTTCCAGTTGACAAATTGATCTGCTGTTTATGTTGAGGTGTTTATTGTTAATATATCTTTAATGCTTATGAATGATTGATAGTGCTAAAATGTATTCAATCAGAACATTAGTCAGCCTTTTATGTTGAACCTCAGTAACCTCACAAAAAACCTCGGATGTAGTCCAATGAATACCCATAGAATGCATGGGATTAGTGATAAGGTTTCTGGCAGGTGATAGGTTGATTCCATTAAAAAAAATTCCCCAGTAACGCTACATCTAATAGTGAAAGTAAGAAAATTAAATATGTTGCTATATTCAGCTACACGGTTGAAAATAGATTTATTGAATTTAACAGCATTTCACAAAAATAACTTTTTTAATGTTTTCTCAGGCCTTATTCAAGATGGTGACTTCTATGTTCTAGTGTGTTTTGCAATACGTGATGGCAAAATTGACATTGATTTCAATTTGAAGCAAAACATATTGATCCCTTAATTTCTCCATATGAGAGATACCCTTGCTATATTACCCACTGGCTATAGCAAGAGTATAATTTTCCAGCTTTTGCCATCTCACAAGGAAGCAGGAAGCAAGGACACTGCTATTTTATTACATGATGTGGTTAGAAGTAGCTCCAAATTAAGTCCGGCTACATTTGATGTTTTTTACAAACATTTTCTAGTTTAATCATAACTTGTTACGTTGATGCACCCTGTTGTTTCTGGCTAGAGTAGTAGTTTTTTTTAAAATTGTAATTATTTTGATGAAAAATTGTGAGTTTTTTCTATTTATATATTTCAGATAATGCCTAGGAAGAAGTCGTGGAAGAAGAAATTAGCTGCAAAGAAACAGCATGAAGCAATACGGACTGACGAGACTGAGGAAGATGGCCTCGCTAAAAACACAGCAATTGACCTTGACTTGACTGAGGAAGATGGCCTCGTAAAAAACACAGCAATTGACCTGACGAATAACGTGACTGAGGAAGATGGCCTCATAAAAAAACAGCAAATATTGACATAAGAAACTATGCAAAAAATCTGCTTACAAAATCTGCAAATAACAAACTGCAAAATTTATCTGAATATTACAAACTGCAAACTTTATCTGAATATTACAAACTGCAAACTTTATCTGAATACAATGAACTGCAAACTTTATCTGAATACAATAAACTGCAAAATTTATCTGAATATAACAAACTGCAAAATTTATCTAAATGCAATAAAATGCAAACTATAACTGCAAAATATGATACACTGTCTGAAAACAAAAGCTCACTTAATGGCAATGCTGGTGATGAAGACCGTGATCCAAATTTTAGAGGTAAAACTGAAAATTTGACACAAAAGATGAACCAGGTAAAATAAATTTGAAAATTTCTAATAATTTATCACGTAGTAAAGATCCACTCTTTTATTTCTCTGATTATAATCAAAATGATTCAGCTTTTCCATCATATTCTAGAGGAGTACAATGTACATGCAATGCGTTGATGTCGATCATCATCATGGAAGATAGCAATAACATCAATTCAAATCTGTTAAATGCAGTTTTATTTGAAGGTGATGAGTTGTACAGAACTCGTATTGCTGAACTTGAATCGGAAAATAAACTTTTGTCCAATTTACTCATGTTTGATGAGCTTCCATCAAAAGTTTCAACTCCATCTGGGAAATATTCTGTAACTTATTATGAGTCTATATGTGGAACGCTAACACACACAAATTTCTCTGATACAGATGGTGTCTTGAATCTTGGAGAAGGAATTGGCTCTCTGTTCAATACTCACAAGGCTGGATTAATTTTAGTTTCCGGTTTGTGCTCAGCATTGTTCATCATTAATAATAAAATCATATTTTTTGATTCTCATTCCCACAACTCGTCTGGCTTATCAGCTGCAGAAGGGAAAGCTGTTTGTATTCACTTTAGTAATGTTGAACAATTAATTCATTATCTTTATTCATATTATAGAAGTTGTCAGATAGATATCTTGGCTCAATTTGAAATCTTGCCCCTTTCCTGTAGGAAAGATTTTTCACATAACAAGAAAGAAAATTCCACATCTGATCAACTACAGAAATATTTCAATTACCAAAGTGATATGCAAGAAGAAAAAAAGAAAAAATATTAAATGAACAAAGACTACAAGAAAAAAGAAAAAACTACATGAAGTTATATATGAAAAGAAGGCGACAAGACAAAACATTTACACAATCACAGAGGAAGCTTACTTTGACTAGTATGCAGAAATTTCGTGAAAGTGCAGAAAACAAAAAAAAAGAATCCCTCTTTAAACAAAAAAGCAGACAAGATGAAAACATGAAACAGATAGAAAGGGAAAGAACTCTAAAATCTAAGCAGAAATTTCGAGAAAGTGCAGACAACAAAAAGAAAGAATCTCTTTATAAACAAAATATTAGACAGAATGAAAACATGAAACAGATAGAAAGGGAAAGAACTTTAAAATCTAAGCAGAAATTTCGAGAAAGTGCAGATAACAAAAAGAAAGAATCTCTTTATAAACAAAATATTAGACAGAATGAAAACATGAAACAGATAGAAAGGGAAAGAACTCTAAAAACTAAGCAGAAATTTCGAGAAAGCGCGGATAACAAAAAGAAAGAATCTCTTTATAAACAAAATATTAGACAGAATGAAAACATGAAACAGATAGAAAGGGAAAGAACTTTAAAATCTAAGCAGAAATTTCGAGAAAGTACATCAAACAAAAAGAAAGAATCCCTCTATAAACAAAAAAGCAGACAAGATGAAAACATGAAATGGATAGAAAGGGAAAGAACTTTAAAAACTATGCAGAAATTTCGAGAAAGTTCAGATAACAAGAAGAAAGAATCTCTTTATAAACAAAATATTAGACAGAATGAAAATGTAAAGAAACTAGAAAGGGAAAGAACATTTAAATCTATGCAAAAAGCAAGAAAAAGTGAAATCTGTAAGGAAAAAGAAAGATTAAACAAACAGGAAAGTAGAAAACGTAATAGAGCAGAAGAAAGAATTGCTGATCAAAACAGGAAACGGTTGAAAAGGCAAGATGCTTCATTTGTTAATGAAGAATTGATTCAAGTTCAGTGTAAAAAGTATGGAAATTCAATGGATGAATGCATAAGTATTTTTCAGAAGGAATCTGGTACTGGACCAGTATATGTTTGCACTTGTTGTCACCAAACATGGTTTGCCAATAGTGTTAGAAAATTAACTGCACTGATTAACAAAGATAAAGATATTTGTACTGGATATAGATCTGTTGATAATGAAGAATGGATATGCAATACTTGCTGTTTATCAATAAAGGAAGGTAAAACACCACGTTTATCTGTAGTAAATGGTATGAAGTGGCCTGAAAAACCAGATGTATTGAATCTTCACCCACTTGAAGAAAGACTTGTTTCCCTAAGAATACCATTTATGGAAATAAGAGAATTACCTAGAGGTGGTCAGTTATCTGCCAAAGGAAATATTGTAAATGTACCTGTAGATATTCAACCCACAATAAATGCACTTCCTCGTCAGTTTGATGAAAATGTTACTATCGCAGTAAAGTTGAAGAAACGAATTTCACATAAATCAAGTGTGTTTGTTGAAAATGTAAGACCAGCAAGAGTTATTGCTGCATTAGAATGGTTAATGAATCATAGTGACTTGTATAAAAACTCAGGTATTCATATCGATAATAATTGGCAGGAAAATATCACAAACAGCACAGATAATACTGTGAAGGAATTTACAGGTACAGCTGATAATACACTTAGTGATGACAGTGAACCAGATACTGATCCTTTTTGTGAAATACAAAATGATAGCTCCATAGAAGGTAATGCTGACACACTTCTAGAAGATTCAAATTTAGATACAAATAAGACATATATATTTGCTCCAGGAGAAAACCAGAAACCTCTTAGTATGTTTGAGGATGAAAATTTTGAGTATCTTTGCTTCCCTACCATTTTCTGTGGCCAAAAAAGACCAGCAAATAATGAAAGAATGGTTTCTGTTCATTATAGTGATGTGGCTAAATGGGAATTAAGAAGTGTTGATAGGAGAGCTGCAAGATCGGTACCAAACATATTTACAAAACTTAAAAAGATACAAGCTAAACAAGTAAGTGACAAAACAAATTTTGCTTTGAGAAGATGTAAAACTGAAGGTAAAAAGATAACAGCTGCTTGTGTGCGAGACTCTGTTAAACGCGAACATATAGCCAGACTGAATGAGGGTTACTACATCTTTAGGACTTTACGCAATTCACCTGCATACTTAGCTTCAAGAAAGAAAGATGTATTTGCAATGATACGCCAGCTGGGACTTCCAACATACTTTATATCTTTGTCTTCAGCAGATACTAGATGGCCTGATTTATTGAAAACTCTTGCAAAATTGAATGGGGATATATGTACTGTAGATGATGTGCTTGATGCTGATTGGCATACTAAAGCAAAGTTAGTTCAGAAAGACCCAGTAACATGTAGCAGATATTTTGATCACAGAGTGCAACTTTTTATTAATATTGTTTTAAAGAGTATCCATCATCCACTTGGAAAAGTTGTTGATGTTTTTAGAAGAGTTGAGTTTCAACATCGGGGATCTCCTCATGTTCACATGCTTATTTGGACTGACAATGCACCAAAATACAGAAAAGACAATGGGACACAAGATGAAATCATTAAGTTTGTCAACAAACACATAACATGTTCCATTAATGTTGAAGATAAAAAACTACAAGAACTAATTGATTTGCAAATTCATAAACATTCAAAAACGTGTAAAAAGAAGGGCAAGTCAGTGTGTCGTTTTGGATTTCCCCTCCCACCACTTGCAAAAACAATGCTTTTAGAACCATTAGACACGGATGACAATGATTACAAAAAAAAGTATAGTGAACTACAACAAAAAATGAATGAGTATAAAGATGGATGCAATCTGACATATGCTGAATTTCTGAAACAAGTTGTACGATTTTCAGAAGAAGAATACATTAAGTGTATTAGAGCTTCACTGAAAGGACCAAAAATATTCTTGAAAAGGGAACCTTCAGAAATGAGGGTAAATTATTACAATTCAACTTTATTGAAAGCATGGAGAGCTAATCTTGATATTCAGTTTGTTCTTGATCCATATGCTTGTGCCATGTATATTGTTTCATACATAAGCAAGTCTCAAAGAGGAATTAGCTCTATGCTAGAAAAGGCTTCTAATGAAGCAGCACAAGGAAATATGGATTTACGTAGACAAGTTCGTCATATTGGTAACAAATTTTTGAATTTTGTTGAGGTTAGTGCCCAGGAGGCCTGTTATCTTATTTTGCAAATGCCTTTGACTCAAAGTTCACGTGATGTAGTCTTTATAAATACATCTCCAAAAGAAGATAGAGTGTTTTTATTGAAAGACAAGTCTCAGCTAGAGGAATTGCCCCCTGATTCTACAGATATAGAGGCAAATAATATGATTAAACGATATTCAAATCGACCAAAAATGCTAGAAAACTGGTGCTTAGCTGATGTCATTTCACAGCTTGAAATCAAATTTCCTAAAAAGGTTGAAAACAATGAAGACAACAATGATGATGAAATTGACATACAGGATGAATTTACAGATGATGCTGTGCTACTAAAATTAAAAAATGGCATAGTTATCAAAAGGAGGAAAACACCACGAGTAATCAGATATGTACATTACAGCAAAAAAACCAATGCTGAAAATTATTATAGGGAAAAACTTATGCTTTTTATCCCATGGCGTAATGAATTGACTGATTTGCTTGCAGGCTTTCAAACATATGAGCAACATTACTTACACAAAAAAAACTTCATAACTACAAAACAAAATGAGTATGAACACCATATGGAAGAACTAGAGCAGGCTAGATTACAAGCAGAAGGTGAAGATCTAGATTATGATGAATTAGCACCAAATACAGAACACATCCAGGCAAATGATGAAGAGAAGGTTCTGTTGTATCTGATGAATTTATTCATTTTGATCCTGACTGTTCTGCCCATAGATACTATGATATTGGACCAGACTAGTACCTCACATGACATAGAAACAAGTATCTGTAGACTTTCAGATGATGATTATGGACAGTTAATGAGATCATTGAATATCAAACAGAGAGAATTTCACAATCATGTAGTACACTGGATTACAACTTGTCAGGAGCCTATTTATGCATTTCTATCAGGAGGTGCTGGAGTTGGCAAATCTGTAGTAGTAAATGCTTTGTACCAAACTTTACATCGTGCTTTATGTTCAGAAGAAGGTGAAAACCCAGATGACGTTAGAATTTTGCTTTGTGCAATGACTGGGAAAGCAGCATTTAATATAAAAGGAGTAACCATTGCATCTGCGTTTCATCAGAAAATGTACCAGGCACAGCAACATATGCATGCAGATGAACTGAATACCTTCAGAACAAAGTACAGAAATTTGTCAGTTATAATAATTGATGAAATATCAATGGTTGGTAATAACAAACTTGCATTTATTCATCAAAGGTTAACTGAACTGACAGGCACTAAACAAGATTTTGGTGGAATAAGCATAATAGCTGTGGGTGATTTGTTTCAGTTGTCACCTGTTTGTGATGGTTGGATATTTCATGATCTAAAAGGGCCTGGTCAGGGTTTTGCTTCAAACTTGTGGAAAAAACATTTTCAAATGTTTGAACTTTTAGAAATAATGAGACAAAAAGATGATAAGTCATTTGCTGAGTTTTTGAATCGTTTACGTCGTGATACACTGACAGATGTAGACAAATTGTTGATTCAGTCTCTAAAGATAGATAAATACAGTGAAAATTATCCAAAAAATGCCCCGCATTTATTCATTGAAAATGCTAGAGTTGACGAGTTCAATATTGATCTTATGCTTTCATTGCCATCTGAGAGAGTTACAGTAAATGCTGACACAGATGTGTTGTCTACTTCTAAATTGTCAACAGATGTTAAAAGTGCTCTTCTTACCAGCTTATCAAAAAAACACACTGATACAGGTGGTCTTGCTTTCCAATTGACAATTGCAGTTAATATGATATATGACATATCTGTTAACCTGGATGTATCTGATGGATTAACCAATGGTTCTAGTTGCAGAGTTATGAAAATAGAATATAAAGAATCTCAAAAAAGACCTGCAATTGTATGGGTTCTGTTTTGATGATGTTAATGTTGGCTCATCTCGCCGTAATCAGTACAGACATATGTATTCTACTGGAATTGACAAGGCTTGGACCCCTATCTTTGAAACAAAACGGACCTTTCTTAAAAACAGAAGAACTTATGAGAGAATTCAGTTTCCATTATTTCCATCTGCAGCAAAGACTGTTCATAAAGCACAAGGTTGCACAGTTGATGAATTAGTTGTTGATTTGGCTCAGTCAGGTAGAAATAGAAAAATACCTCATATACATTATGTAGCGTTATCTAGAGTTCGGACAATGGCAAATTTGCATATAGTAGACTTCAATGAGAATGCATACTGTGTTGACAGAACAGTTGAAGAAGAAATGAAGAGATTACAAATTGAAGCACAGATAAAGTTGTGTTATCAGCCAATATATATGGTCAGATCAGAACATGTGTTAACAATAGCCTTTAATAATGCCAGATCACTCCATAAACATTTTCAAGATGCACAGTCGGATCCAAATATCTTAGCAGCTGATGTTATAGGTTTTGCTGAATCATGGTTCAATTGCAGTGATGATAACAGTAATTATCATTTGGATGGTTTCAAATTGTTTCGAAATGATCAACAAAGTCATGTCCATAGACCTCACCATGGCCTTGCTTGTTATGTAAAAGAAACGTTAAATGTTTCTGTTCTTACTCACTTTTCATCAGATAAACTGGAATTAACATGCCTTAATATTCACAGTAATGACATTTTACTGACATTATTAATTCTTTATAAGAAACCGGCTTGTTCACTAAATGATTTCATAAATATACTAAATCAGCAATTGCTTTCTATTCATACCTTTTTCAGAGGAAATATTGTTATTGTTGGAGATTTCAATTTTGATTTAAAAAATGGACATCTTCAATTTTTAAACTACATGACAGAAACTTTTTCATGCAGACAGATAGTTCAGAAATCAACAACTAAATATGGATCATGTACAGATTTGATATTTACTAATATGAAAGTAGAGCATCATGATGTTTTAGAGTGTTTTTGGTCAGATCATAAAATAATTTATTGTGCTGTGTCAAAATCTGAAACAAATAAAGGGATATAAAACAGTTTGTAAAACTCGCTGATAATATCAACAGTAGTACATAGGAACTCATTGTTCCTCTGTCCTGCTGTTTGGGTGGTTGTATAAAAGATTGAGTTTCCACCCCAACTCTCCCCCCCCCTTTCCCTTTTCAAATGTAGTTTGTTCTTTTCATAATAACAGCTTAGTTCATTTTGTTATTGTTAACTTCAATTTCATTTTTAACAACTTGTTACTTTGTATCTTGTAAATCATGTAATGGTTAGCTTGAAGAACTTGTAACATTCATGTAGCAGTAATATTTAAGCTACCCATTACTAGTATTTATTAGAATTTTAGAGTATATGTCCCAAATACAATTTGAACTTTGCTCTAAATAATTTTATCAGATTGCCACATAGACAGCATCTACGTGTTTTGTATGATCTTTTGAATCAAATGTATGTGCATGTATTATTCAACTTTTTCTTCTAAAAGGGACCATATTGGTATTAATGTAGTAATAAAGTTTTCATATTGTAATGGTGTAGTGATTGTAGGCATGTGGAACATATATGTTTGAGTAAGTTTAAACATAAGATGAGCCATTATGATGACTGTAGAAGCTAAGAGATCTTAATCCAAGGAAGTCTTGTCATTTTATATATTTATTTTTTTTTAAATTTAGATTGAACAGTATGTGATAAATTTGAATGTAGTTGTTATTTGAAAAGAACAAACAAAGGATAATTTTATATAATTATGTACATGTATATAAAATGAGTAATTAATTTTTTAAATATGCAATGTATCTTCTTAGATTATTATGTATGCTTAACTTGCTCTGATTGATTGTTTGCATGAAATGCAAGTTATAACGAGAAAGAAATATGAACAATGAAACTAGAAATATGATAAAAAGTTATATTGTTATTACAAAAAACTTACCATCATCCAAGTTTTGTTTTGATGATTGTATGTTTGTTACAGATTTCTCTGTACATATGAACAATTTTATGATTTTTGTATTGAAATTATTTTATGTATATACTTTATTTGTTACTTAAATTAAAACATTACATTTGATACATAATTGAAATTTCATCACCTTGGATTTAAAAAAATCTATGACACATTCATTTAACAATTGTGAAATTAACTCATTAACAGGTAAGTATTTTCAGTAAAGGTCAATGGCACAGCATTAATTTGCTTGTAAACCTTGCTGATATTATGCATAATTGCATAAAGGCAAATAATATTTTTCAGTGAGTGAAGGTCAGTTGCACAGCATAAGTTTGCTTATAAACCTTGCTGAATGATTAAATGTCCTTAAATATGTTTGATATAAAATTTAATAGATTGTGATCTTAAGGTGGTGTTAATGTGTTTTTGATTTATCATATAAGAATTAAGTATGATAAACAAAATGTTTCAATATCACATTGTATGTGTTAATTACTGTTAACAAATATTATGATAAAAATTACAATCAGTAGTGATAATAATAATGCTTCTGGTCCATCAATAATTTCAGTAATATTGTATCTATGATTCTATGTAATAAATACATTGGACTATAAATATTTGATGCATCTGATTGATGTTTATATGGTAATTTTAAGAAAAATAAATATAATGATGAAAACTTCAGAATTTATTTCTTCTCATTGTTATTTCTTCCTTTATAATTACCATTGTGATAGTTTGATTATACTATATATATATATATATATATTAATGCCTTGTTCAAACCTTGATAACTTGATTAACTTCACACACAACACTGGTGTTTATATTGAGAACAGGAAATAACATGGAGAAAGAAACCAGAGTTTTCAGACAAACTTTAAATTTCATGACAAACATAGCTGTCTATTCAATGATTAATAATAATTCATCATTTTATTGCATGACAACCAACATCCAAGTCCAGAATATTTCACTTGTATTAAAAATATCATCATTTTTGAGAGAATATATATATACACATATATTTATATATATATATATATATATATATATATATATATATATATATATATATATATATATATAGAATATTGTAGGTGATGACATCATGATCATTTTCTTTTATGATTCAGGGTCATAAGTTCAAAGGTCAAGGTCACAACTGCATAAGATTATTGAAAATGTTCATTATCAGGAAAATTATAACCTTTTTTTACACATATACTAAATATATTAAAATATATTAGGTATTGATACTATGTTCATTTTCATAAATAGTTCAAGATCATAGGTTCAAAGGTCACAACTTCATAAGAAAACTGAAATGGTAAATTATCTTGAAAACTATAAAATTTTTGTATAGGTGTGCATATTTGAGTATTGAAAGTATTGATATGACAATAATTTTGATAAACAGTTTCAGATCAAAAGGTCAAGATTTAGTATTATCACAGTGGGAATCAAACTTGGGAACATTTGGAAAGTTTCTCCCATTACTAAAATTGTCTTTTGTAATTCACAAAAGATTTAGGACATATCTGCATGTGAGAGTTTAGGACCATGGCCCTCTTGTGTTCTTTCTTTTTTTTATCTTTTGTCAATCCTTTTTATATTACCAACTACAGACTTGTCTGGTAATTAAACAGTTGGGTATTTATGTTTGAGTGTTTTTTTTAAAAAATGATTGTGGTTAAATATAATTTTTCTAGTTCAATTTTCACCCCAATGTTTCATAAATTTCTGATTTAAAGGAAATTCAAGTGTTACCTAGGAATTTGAATTACTTGACTAAACATGATGATGTCATAGAAAATAAACTAGTTTCTGTTATGATCATCTTTATCACAAGGAAAAACATCAGTATTATATTACCCATAAATAGGATACTGGAAAGTAGTTGATGTGAATGAGAATGTAGTTTGCTACTATATTAAGGATTGACAAAATAACTGAAAAATATATACACCTACATGTACTTATATATATATGTTAGTATTTGATTGTGCTTGGTTCAAAAGTGTATTTCCTAGGAGTTGTTACACATTGTTTTTTATCTACAAGAATAGGAATTTTTAATATAGATTGTGAAATTTATATGGTGAAATATGTTCAATTTGAAACAAATTGATAAGGTCATTCATAAGCTCACTACCTTAAGGCCACCTGTCTATAAATGACCAGAAAGATATGATGTCATTCCTTAACAAATTTTTATAGTAATGTGTAAGTTCAACAATCATTGAGGGACATCAGTGAAATCCATTTCAGTAGACTCCATATTTAAGTTTTAAGCTATTTACATAATGAAATTTTACATGTCATGCTTTTCAAGTTAAACTTCTGTTGGATGAAATCAGATAGAGTTGAGTTGATTAATGGTGTTTAACGTCCCAGTCAAGAATATTCATACAGTGAACTACTATATTCACTTAACCAGTAAAATTTGATTAAATTGACCTCATTTAGTAGAAAAAGAAAGATTGTAAACAATGTTATGTTTTACAAGATATCACATCTCACATGAAAAGTAAGATGTGAAAATTCAGATCATGTATAAGGCCTTTATAACTGATTGTAAGAGATAGGCATAAATATTGTCATAATTCAAACATAAAATTACTACATATCTGATGATGGATCCAGGTTCATAATTTCTTTTCCAATTACTAGATATAAACATTTGTTTACACTAGATAAATGAATCAGTCTACATATTCTAGTACTAAACTTTTTTAAATAAATCATTCCCAATGTGTATTTTTATGTATATTTAATTTTATAGATGATATATACATTAATATAGTCTATATATATATAGTAATTTCAAAATTTTCACTTCCAGTTTATATCAAAATGTTCAATAATTGTTATAATTATGAATTTGTATATTATGAATCAGTTAACTAATGTTGTAATTATATGTTATGGTAAAAACAATTGCCATTGCAGTTTCCAGTGAATCTAGACAGATTTGCATATTCCTTTTAAAATATATGTAAAAAACCTGTGTTTAGACTCTGCAAAATTCAATTTTTTAATCTTAATATATCATGAATTAAGAAGCACATTATTTTTTTTTTATCATTTAACCATTTCAAACGTTGGAATATGAGGTGTCACAAGACAGCAAATTATAAGTTTGTGATGATCTGTATGTAAAGACCATTTGTGAATATAAGAACTAAATCGGACCTTTATTTAATGGCAAGTGTGAACTGCTTTCAACCTTTAATTGATTGCCAAGTGTTCAATTGAAACGAGGCTGGTAGAGTAATCACGTGATCAGAAAAATATTAGAGGATGTAAAAACGCGGGAAATCACTCGGCACATCTCTGACTTTCTCCTTTACTGAAAGCGAATTTCTCCGAGTACATCCGCGTAATCAGCTGCAAACTTCAAATCATGGCGACTGGCAACAAATTAGTAAAACGAGAAACAGATAACGAAATCGAGGGATTTCTTCAGAATGTTTCACCCATTAAAACTTCGAAAAAGAATAATCTCTATTTCGACGGTACCATTCAAACAGGACGGACAGAATATAAACACTTTGTTTGTTTTGATACTAATAAACAAAGTGCCTTTGCAGCGGCTGATAAAAGCCCCGTAAAGCTTAAAGACATAAGTCTGACGCCTAGCCAAAGGGAAGCCAATTCTTCAGATGTTATAGTAAAGAAACACTCCACAATGGAAATAAAAAAGAACGTCGACTTCCCATACAAAATAAGAGAAACGCCAACATCAACAATGACTACTGTTGCAAATTGCCTCGAGATGCCAGCTTATAACAAGGTAGGCCTAATTATCACTATAAAATAAAAACTCTTAGGAATAACATGTTTCGCATGGCAACAGAAATAAGAATGGCTTGCCTTATCCGTATTTTTGAAAGTTTCAACTCTCCGACCGACGCAAGGGGTGGGGGTGGGGGAATGGGGTGGTTCGTCACATTTTAAATTTTAATATTGCACCTTTGGTTGTTCGGTAACTGTTCTCCCATACGTTGTATAAGTTGGTCTAGTAATCACTGTTCGTCTTCCTTTCAAAGTTCCACCTTGAATGCCATCACAAGTAGGCTTAATTCTAGGTCATATGAAATAATTGTCTCTTAGTTATGATTACTTACAAGGACATTAATGGAAAACTACAGTACAGCGTCATGCCATAAGTATTCGCGATTTTTCAAGATGGCGGTTTACGTGAAACACTATAACCACTTTTTAAAAGTGAAATTAAGACTGAAATAAAAAATGTACTTGCCTAATATTTTGTCAGATGTCCTTTTGCTTTTATGACTTCTAGTTTTGCAGGGGGGGATTGATTGATAAAAACTCTGAATGTAGGTAATAGAAAAAGGAAGTCCAAATACCCATGATGGCGGTGAATAGCTCTTCGGTAGTAGAAATTTCTCTGTCCTGTATTTGTAACTCTCTTTGATGCGATGCCATACATTTTCAATAATATTAATGTCAGGGGACTGGGCTGGCCACACAATAGTTGGAATGTTATTTTGCTGTTTGTATTCTGTAGTAATATGGGCCCAGTGAACGGGAGCATTATCATTCTGAAAACTATGTTTGGTTACTAAAATGACAGGCATTAACTGGCCACAGGTGATTATCAAGTATATTAATTTACTTCTGAGCATTTATATTGCCTGTAACAGTACACAAAGTTCCGACACCATAATAAGTGATGCACCCCTAAACCATCAAGGAGACCCATTGCATCCTAAGGGAAAATCACCACTGGGGAAGGTGCGATTCTTTGGATGTCCTCCGGATGTATATTCAGTGATTTTCTCCTAGCACTATCAGACTTTCATTAGAATATATAACAGTTTTCCTATAATTATCGACTTTCCTTTTCTGGAAACACCAAGAAATATGCCTTTCCAATTAACATGCCGAACCACCATCTTTTTGCGTATTACACAGCGTTTAAAATCTTTTTTGCGTAAAAACCTTTGAACTGGATGTGCATGAACATGACAATCTGGTTCTTTTCTTCTATTTAACTTGGTCGTTATTTCATTTAAAGGCAAGTATTTGTTAACCGGAACTGTATAAAATGTAGCCAGATGTGGAGGGCCAAGGAAGTTGACACTGCAGAATAGAAACTGGCTCTGTATTTTCACACAAAGCAACAAAATATTGCCTTTAAATGAAATAAAGACTGAGTAATCTTGCTTTCGTCCGAAAATATTACTTTCTTCCAGTAATAATCCCCGTCTAAAATCCTCTCTCTCATTCAATTGATACACTTTTTAAATTTTCTTTGTAGAACCTATCTCTTCCATGCAACATTTTTAAAGGAACCATGTTTATTCAGATAAAATTATAACTTGTGTTTTGCAAATTGCAACTACCTTGAATTTGTTCTCATAAAATTTAAAAATTATTTCATTTGAAGTGTCCTCTCTGTTGCATTGAACTAATCTTTCCAATTTGTAAAATTTCCCAGGCGTCATAGAAACAGGACAACCACTTTGAATTTTGTTGACAATAAAACCACCGTTTCTGAAATGTTTGGCTATTTTGTTCTAATACATTATGAGTTAAGTTGAGTAATGGTGTTTAACATCCCAGGCAAGAATATTTCACTAATATATCGAGACGTCACCAGCTATAGGCGAAAGTGCAGAAATTTTGCATGTGTGTTGTGCTGATGGCATTATACAGCAGGGTTCTTTATCGTGCCACACCTGTCATGACACGGGACCTTGTTTATTTTAAGTTCCCATCCGAAAGAACGGTGACTTTTATTTCGTAATGCCAAGTGCTTGGCGAAAAAACAGCCACTACCCACTTTCAAGTCTTGCGTCAGACCCAGCCGGGGTTCAAACCCACGACCTCTCACGGAGCGAGCACTCTACCAACTCTAATACATTATGCATATATATATATATATAATTACTGTATATCAGGAAACTAATGCAAGCCAAAAATAAACTAAAAAAATCCAAGGCAAATTCATCACAATCATTTCTTTGTTCTGAAAATCATTTACCACTGTCTGTAATTTAAAACAACATGTTATCAGTGCATAAAAATTAACTATTGCTGCTCTTTGTAAACTTTCACTATTATTTTAATAATGTCTATACCAAAATTGTAAATGCTACTGAAGTGTGTAATTGAAAAATTCTATTATGTTTCTATTTGCCAATGTATCAGACAATTGATTCTCAGCTAAAACAATAAAATTTGCAAAACATACTGATTCATTTTTAAAAAAAAACTGCAGAATTTAAAATTATGAAAGACTTACTACGCAACTTACAGTACTTAAGTTGTGCCCTGTAGTCTGCCCTTATGTTACATTTCACATCTCTAGACAGCAAAGTTTTAACAAACTCAAATTGCCATTGTGAAAGAGTAGCCAGATCTTTAATAAAGTTACCAGTCTTGGACTATAGAGTGGCGTAATGAAAGTGTGTGTTATGGCCCAGTCAAGATTCTTTCATTTGAATCAAAGCAGAAAGTTCAGGGATGGTGGAGGAAACCATAGTGCTGTAAAACAGTAACCTACAAACCTTCAGCAAGTGAACTAACAATCTTTCTCACACTACAATCTGTTACTAGTAAGATTCCAACCTAGTCAGTGACAAGAACTGTGATCTTTAAGCATGTGCCTTAAACCACTTTACTACTGAGTCCCCCCTTTAGACTAAAGAACTAGAAATGGTGTCTAGGTGATTGGTCCTTTGGTAATGCTGAATTATAATACCATTTAAATACATAGTATTAATAAAACACTTCTTTCTTTTGCAGGTTTCTCTCATTGCCAAAGTTATAAAGTTAGGAACTGAAGATGTCAAAGATGTTCGAGGAAACCTTCTGTTGTTTAGAAAAGCCACAATCTCTGATGAGACAGCGTCAATCACTCTAACGCTTTGGGATGACCACACAACACAAGTTGAACCTGACAAAGTGTACATATTCACCGACCTATCAACAAGAGTATACGACGGACATACACTTACTTCTACACCATCAACTACGATAAATATGTCAGAAAAAACACTTAATATTGAAACAATGTTGGTTGCATATAAGGAGGACACTGTTGTCGTGGCAACAGTGTCAAATATTGTCTTAAACAAAAATGTGCAATGTTCCAATTGCAAAAAAACAATTGGTAGTCCCACTGACGTTCCACAGAATTCAACATTTGTACGCTGTACACATTGCTTGATGAAACAAAACACCAAGGACTTGATTCCCTCCTTCCATGGAAAATTAAATGTTCAGCCAACTTCACAACAAGGCCATCAGATTAAATTAACAGTTTTCAGTTCACCATTATCCATCTTTCTGACCAAAATAAACAAGGTAAAACTTCTTGAAGATGTTGAAGATTTGGAAGAGTTTTTTCTAACAACAGGACCATTTCAGTTCACCTACTCATCAGATTTTGTAATTGACAAAATCATTTTATATAAAAAAAATGACCAGTCAGTGGATCCACAGTCTGCAAACAACTGAAAAAATATTCATTCAAGATAGTTCTACCTTGACTCCCGTATTCCTTTTATTGCTTTCAAACAACTGCTTTCAGTACTACCAAGCTGCACATGTTTGTAAAAAGGAAACAAATCTTGTTGTTTTTTTTTTTATAAGTATGGAATTAGCCAGAAATGTGTAAATTGAAATTGATGATGGCTTGCAAGTACACTTACCTAAGACATATCCTAACGTTATCATCTAACTGTTGTTATAATGTTCTATTTATGTGGTCAGACCTTTTTTGTCGCTTTAGGTGATGTTTGGTCTGCTTCAGCAATGCCTGTAACCAAGTTATTTTTCTTGTAGACTAGTACATTTTATATCTGCTAGCTCCAAAGTCTGATAAAATTTTCATGTGTGTCATCAATGATTAAAAAATAGAAAGGCAAGTTTATACCATGTTTTGAAAAAGATTGGCCATATACTCACTGTACTGACCCTGTAAAATTTCCAAAATTTATAGTTTTGGTTTAAAGATTTATTAGTTATTTATAATGTCTTCTAAGGCTAGGTAAAATATCTTGAATTTCACGGGCAATTTAAAAGTTTACACAAGAATTGTAAATGTGAAAATTATATTTAGTATGAATTGTTTTTATGATTGCATTATAAACATGTAATCATGTGTATGCATTTTCTAACTTAAAAAATAATAATACAGTCACTATCAAAAACTTGATCATTTATTACAGTTCATTTTGCCCAGCGTGTTTAAGTCTCCAAAATTTTTGATTTTGCACCTGGAAATTTGAAAAATAACTTGCATTGAAAGACTTGTCAAAAGACAAGTGGTTACATTTACTAAGATTATTAATGTCAAACAATCTGGCACTCTAATGTTGCAAATTTAAACTGGTCACATGACCATACTAACAGATCCCATTAGCCCACCTTTCATTTTAAAATGCTGTTGACTCTATCTTTCCTTTTGTTAATTCCCATATTACCCACTTGTTAAATCTTGTCATGTGTTCAGTCAGCCAGTATGAAATAAAATGTATTGATATCAAAGTCTTAAAAGTTCCATCATTTAATAAGCTAAATACATTTGCATTCAGTAAATGCTTGATTCTTAAATTTTATTTGTTGGTTTTCATAATTCATTTCAACACAGTTACATCTTTGCTCAAGTTAACAAGTTGAAAGAGAATTGAGTTCTACTGAACAAAGTTTATTTTATTTTAAAATGTATTGATGTACTTTGTAATTTTGTTCATAAAATTTTGTGTTTTTAAGACATGACATTGTTATTTGTTTCCTTTTAGTACTAACAGAATTAGTGACTGTTTTCTATTAAAATTTTGAGAGACAAATTATTTAAATACATGTGTATTAGTGGTAATTTTTTTTTCTTCCAGGTAGGAATTGGATTTGTGGATATCATTGGATATCAGTTGTCATGTTGCAGGGAACCATTGTAATACCTGTAACATTTTTGTTACATTGAGTTGTACATTGCTTTATTTTTTGGTGTGATGTAAATAATTTTCTCTAGAAATAAATTGTTTTAAGAACAATATTATTTAGTTTTTCAAGACTTAAAATTAAAATGATCTTTAGATAATTACCTATAAGTGCAATGCATGTATGGTAATGTAATTTTGTTCATAAAATTTTATGTTTTTTAAGACATGACATTGTTATTTGTTTCATTTTAGTACTAACAGAATTGGTGACTTTTATATTAAAATTTTGAGAAACAAATTATTTAAATACATGTGTATTAGTGGGTTTTTTTTTTTTTTTTTTTTTTTTTTTCAATTATTTCATAGGTAGGAATTGGATTTGTAGATATCATCGGATATCAATTGTCATGTTGCAGAGAACCATTGTAAAACCTGTAATATTTTTTGTTACATTGAGTTGTACATTGCTTTATTTTTCGATGCTTTGTAAATAATTTTCTCTAGAAATAAATTGTTTTAAGAACAATATATTTAGTTTTCAATATTTCAAAATGCTATCTTTAGAAAATTACCTACAAGTGCAATGCATGTATGGTAATGTAATTTTTTTCATAAAATTTTATGTTTTTTAAACGTGACATTGTTATTTGTTTCATTTTATTACTGAACTAGAGACTGTTTTATGTTAAAAGAGAGCGAGATAGAAATTATTAAAATTCCTTTTTTTTTTTTCTGTTAAATTATTTCCAGGTAGGAATTGGATTTGTAGATATCATCGGATATCAGTTGTCATGTTGCAGAGAACCATTGTAATACCTGTAATATTTTTTGTAACATTGAGTTGTACATTGCTTTATTTTCGATGTGATGTAAATAATTTTCTCTAGAAATAAATTGTTTTAAGAACAATATTATTTAGTTTTTCAATACTTCAAATTATAATGCTCTCTTTAGACAATTACCTACTTCAAATTAAAATGAGATAATTACCTATAAGTCCAATGCATCATGTATGGTAATGGATACTTAGTACATGTATTTGTTTTCCTAACCACACTTACAATAAGTTATAATGGTTCCAGCTGATAGACCTCACATGCTTTCAAGTGGGGCCAAATGGTTAAGATGTCTCACAGCTGAATCTTGGTCAGCTGCAGGCCAGAAAGTTTTTTTCTTGCCATAGACATTTACTGTTCAGCACCAGTATAATTATTTAAGTGGCTTGTTATGTTTATCAGTGACATTGTACTAACACTTTTGGTTTCCATAAGAGTGCACTAGTACCATGTATATAAGATTCAAGAAACACTTGTATGCACTCTGGTACCACATAACTAGCATTGAAATTAATTCTCATTATTTATACAAACTATTTCTTCACGAATAGTTGAAAACTTGCTGATATGACATAAAACAACATTAAACCAACCAGCCAATGTTTTCCAGTCTACAGTTGATACAAGCCAGGAATCAATTCCACCTCCCCATTAAGTATTGCCTAGTCAATGAGCTCTCTACCAACTGGTTATAGTTGTCAAGCCAATCCAAAATATTAGAAACCCAAAATTAAAATAAAATAATTGATAATTTTTTAGCTGTTTCTTTTGTATTGGGCTGTTATGGAGGTTATATGAATTCATACAAAATAATAAAATAAAAAAACTGATATATAAATATGACTGCAGCTCAGTTGGTAGAGTGCTCACTTCATAAGTGGGAGGTCGTTGGTTCAAACCCCGACTGAGTCTGACCCAAAACTTGAAAGTGGATAGTGACTGGTCTTTCACCAAGCACTCAACATTAGAAATGAAAGTCGCAATTTTTTAGATGGGAACTTAAACGAGGTCCTGTGTCAAGATATGCATAGCACATTAAAGAACCCTGTTGTATGTATTAACAATATTGTGAAATCAGTGCAATGCAAAGGCAAAATTTCTGCACCTTTACACACGGCTGATGACGTCTCGATATAAGTTAAATATTCTTGACTGGGATGATAAACACCATCACTCAACTCAACTATAAAAATAAACACACTGTGACTTGTGTTTCAAAAGTTTGAGGGTAAATATTAAAAAAAGATTGCAAAAGATTTTGTATCATATATTTTTTTGTTGTTCATAGTCGATTATCAACACAACAGCTTTAAAGCTTGCAGCTATGGGAATTTCACAAGGCAAATGAAAATATATGAAATTATTTTAAGGATTGATATGACAATCATTTTCATATATGGTTGTAGGTCATAGGTTTCAGAGGTCAAGAACGTATGTATAGCTGCTTAAGTATTGTGAAATGGTTAATGATTTGGAAATTTCTTTTTGTACTATAGTTACTGTGCATATTGGCCACTTCTAAAAAAAGATATTTTCATTGAAATATTATGGCAGTTCTAAACTTGGGAAGTTTCTGTAATTATTACATTGTCTATTGCACTTTTCAAAAAAAAAATTGAATAATCTCAGGTGAGCGACAAGGCCCATGGGCCTCTTGTTTGTTTCTGTATTTTGAACTAACATACTTTTTGTAAAACATTTTTAACATTTAAAAATGTTTTCACTTTTTGATTCTGCAATTGAGTTTTATATTTTATGTAACTTATCGTTTTTTTCTTCATAATAGGGTTATTTAAATCTAATATTGTAAACGTTTTTAAGTTGTCAGAATTATTTACCATTATTTCCGAAATGGCCGTCTAGTGCGGTAAAAATTAAAACTGGTATAATATGGAATTACTATCTATTTATTTAGCATTGTAAAAATGCTGATAAGGCTTCCAACAAAATTATTTTCGTTTGTAAGAGTGTCTTATAAGGGAGTTTGGTTTAGATAGTACATGTATATCAAATAACCCGATATATACTAGAACTAATTTTACCAAAGATGAAGTTCTTTCAACCATAGGGGAGTTCTGAAGTCTCTCGGTATCAAATACATATTGCACCAGTCTTAATTTCACAGCGCTAGACGGCCGTTTCGGAATACCATTCCTCGTCAAATTGGATTCCTAAACATCCATACAAGGAAAGATATATAGCAGGTTCATCTAAATGTACGACTTAATCATTGTCAGTTATTCTAACACAAATTCTTCAATCTTATTCAGAAATCTATTCTACATCCGACATCAATCAAATGTGGATTCTTAAAATTTCTAAAGAATTACTTGAACATCTTGCTTATAATACTTTATCTCAAATAGTAAACAGTATAAAAACATGTTTACACTTTACACTACAATCCCTTATTCTAAACTGAAAGAACGTCTTACATAAATTATTCACTTGTCCTTCTCTTACAGAAACGGTAAGCCAAAATACAAATATGTAGTGGTTAACATGGATTCTGGTTATTTTGTCAAGCATCATATGGATACTAAACAATAATGTACTGAATAGTTTTTAATAGATAAGATATGTGTTGTGTTTGACAATCAGCAACAATAGGTATACCAATAGGTACAAATTGTGCACCATTGCTTGCCGATTTGTTTCTTTATTCTGATGAAGCAGAATTTATTCAGAAACTTGTTACATCTGGAGGGAAAACTGTCACCAAATCATTCAGCTCCACCTACCGATATATAAATGACGTTCTGTCTTTGAATAATTCAAAATTTGGAAACTATATGAATCTCATCTATCCTAGTGAGCTGGAAATAAAAGATGGCTACAATTAAAATTTTTTGACAAACGTGATGGTTTCAATTTTTCTATTGTCAACTTTCCTTTTCTATGCAGCAATGTACCTGCTTCTGCTGCTTATGGTGCATTTGTTTTCTAATTAATACGCTTTGATAGAGCTTGTTCCCATTATGAAGACTTTGTTCAAAGAGGCAGATTGCTTGCAAATCAATTCTTGACTCGGGGATTTTGCGAACCTTTGCTTATCAAGGCCCTCGAGAAGTTTTTATGCTGGAAGTTCACGTGTCTAACCTACCTTGTCAGTTCCAAAGGTTTTACATTGCTCTTAAACTGTTATTCGGACATGGTCATAACAAGTGTTAATTGAATTTATAAGATTTAATGTCATTATTTTTGGTTTTGGAAGTAATACTCGCATAACTATAGTTTTTATTTTATATTTGAAAATGTATCTCTTTGGAAATCACTGGTTATGTGGTGTCTTTTCACCTAACCAACATTTAGACTTTCCATCTTTAAATCAGGTGGAATTAATAAAGAGTAGTTGTTCAATAAAAAAACAGGGCTAATTCCAGCTAAAATTTAAGTTCATTTCAATATAATATCGAGATTCAATCTGTTCTATATGATTATTTTTTCCGAAACCAAGTAAGTATATAATATGTATATACCAGACATTCAAAAGATATGTATGACTAAGACACTACATTATGGTTTTGAATCCGTACATAATATATTTTTAAATTGCAACAAATTTATATTTCATAGTTGCACAAAGTTAGTAACTGAAACAAACACCCTCAACCTCTACAAATCTTGAAAATGTCATCTTCATTAACACTAGTTTTAATCAGAAGGTTCAGGAATAATATTACAGATAATACATAACTGTATTTGTTATATTTGATAAATTAGGTACAGTATTTCTAAAATAAATATTTTCTGTATTCTTATCTTTTGTTATTTTTAGTTTAAATTTTGGAATTTCTTTAGTATGTCAACATTTTTTTAAAAGGCCTGAAGTATTTGATAAATATTGATAAACATTATTAAAATATATTCAAACAATTTAAATTACTTGGAAATATAAAAATTATAACAAAATTATTATCAGAAACCAAAGATGAAACAAGTTATATATCTAGTTTTATGTGTAAATTCCAAACATTTGTAGGGTGTTTTTTTTTGTTCATATAAAGTGTTGGTTTGACTGCAACTCCACATACTGATGTATAGATGGCGTTCTCTCCCTTAACAGACCTAATTTGGACACTTCTAGTATGCGTATGTCATCTATCTTAGTGAACTTGATATAAAAGATACCTCTGATTCTTCAAGTTCTGGTTCATATTTAGACTTGAACTAATGACACCTACTTGCAGTTGTATGACAAACATGATGAGATGACTTCGAACTATCTTTTTATATGCACCAATATACATTCTAGTGAATTTGTTTCACAATAATTACGCTTCTTTGGTAGAGCTTGTTCTCACTATGCAAACTTTATACAACAAAGCAAGCTGCTTTTAAATAAATTCTTGACCCTAAGGATATTGCAAGCCCTGACCTATCAGTTTCTTTAACAATGCTATGACCATCATCACATATTATAATGTCTCTGTGCTCAAAATTGTCCTGTGTATATTTGACGCACATGAACAGGAGATTTACCCTTCAGGGGCACACAGCCTCACTTCCATAATAGGAGTTCATGTGTTTAACCTAATTTGACAGTTTTTATTTTTTTACTTTGCTTTGGGATTTTGTTTTTGATATGGTTAAGTATGTTTTCAATTGGTTTTGTGACACTCTATTTTTGTTGTCTAAGCGAAAATGAATTATTTTGATTTGAAATATCGTAACACCATGCTTAACACATCTCGTACTAATTTGTCCAGTGACCGTTAATACAACACAACTAATGGTTATTGCATTGTTAGTGTCTTTGGTCTTGTGCTCCTGCGTATTCCCAAGTAACATGTTTTTGATTGCTATTTGCTCCAAATGCTTCTGGATTTGGACTAGATTGATCAATAAGCAGTCTTTCAGCGTGACTATATAAATTTGTATTATGACCATATTACCAAAATCTAATTTTATGTTTATCGACCAAATTGTCTTTTGACTACTTTAATATCAATGTTACATTGTTACCAATCATATTTAAATTGTTCTAAACATCTTTTTGAGAAAACAAACTTAAGGTCACAAAAATGTAGACTCCTTGTTTTAAAAGCAAAATAATAAAAACAAACATACCAATGCATGTCATTAACAAAATCCAAAAGCAAAAATAAATACTAATAGGAAAGTAATTAAATTATGCCTTAACGTTTTACATTGTGACTTTGATTGGCGTCTTTTAGTATTGCACAGTCTAAAATAAACTTTTGTTCAATAAAATGCTAATTCGACAACCAATTGATATTTTTTTAATCCGACAGTCAGTGGTTTTCTGAAAGACATGTTAGAGATAAACTAAACATATTCAAATAACAAACATCGTCGCGTCGGATTAAATGCCCATTCGGTCCTATCACGTATCCAGGGACGTAACACGCCTCGTCCATGCTAAGAGTTGAATAATATCCTCGCATGTTTTTTTATATTCTTTATCAAAAACAAACATACTAATCCATGTTTCCAGCACATATCTTGTCATGTTAAACTAATTGAACTATCAACTCGTCTACAAGTTTCGTATTCATTTCAAAATGGTTGTCAAAATAAAAACATTGATGGCTTTGCTTTACCACTGCTTTTTTCTCTTTATCACCCCTCTTGATTGTAATAAATTAAAGTTTAAGCACAAAATATGGTTGCAAATAAGAATTCTATCACATGGAAGTTTGGTCTTAATCGTTAATTAATACCAACAGTAACAACAATGATTATCCAGTTACTTTTAGGAATGAAACACAAAACAACTGTCATTTACTAAACTTTATTATGTAAACTTTGCAATATCTATTAGAAGTTGTTGTTGAATATACTGTAAACCGCTTTATATTGGCGCATACTTATTTTAGCGATTGATGACTGGTAAACATATTAGCGCAGTTTAATTTTAGCGTAATCAATTCCAGTCTGAACGGTTTAATACCTCTTTATATTGCCGTATTTTCTCGCCTAAAATCCACAACTTTTAGCCAAAAAAAAATAAAATTTGAGAAAGGGGTGCCAGGTTACAAGATAATCATAAAAATATCTATGTAATGTTTGACTTTTACTGAGAGAAAATCTCCGTAACTGACCCAGGAAGTCACTAGACTGACAGATGTCTGCAGGAAGCTTTCATCATAATCTGGTCCTCTCGTCGATTAGACATTTTACTGAATAAATATTTAAATCAATAATAACATATTTTGTTTTTATTCATTTAAATACCAACTGGTTTTTTTAATACAAATGTTTCGACACACTGTCGATGTGTCCCCGATAACAGCCGCTTAGATCATTATAGAGGTCAATAATTAGGATTTATATTATGCTGCCGACACCACAGCAAAAAATAAACAATTTTCGCATAACGGGTCTAACTTGTTGATATATGTTAATATTTTAGTGGTTGAAGCCAACTACTGGTAAATGAAAATAATTACCTGAAAAGGAGACTTGTCAGATTGAACGTATCACATACAATGGCCAGTAATTAACAGCTATGCCAGTGTTCCCTAATTTATCCGTTTGTCGTTGGTCAGTCTACCGGGTCTGGGTAATTAATCCCTAATTACTTATCAAGTGCGGGTATATTGATGGAAGCCATACCAGTGTCATTCAGAACTGTTATTTTAACACTGACTATATAACCATTTAACGTGCGTCGATACCCATTCATAGTCACAGCCGTGATGTACAGTACTGACCTTTTTTGTTGTAATTTTAGCGGCAGTTTTATTTTAGCGCTGACACTCTTATCGCCAATTGCGCTAAAATAAAACTGCCGCTAAAAAAACACGGTTTACAGTAGCCATCATTGACTTTATAACTGTCATTAGATACGTCTTGAATAATGACATTCTGAACATTTAAGAAGCGTTGGCCTTTCATCTCTACAAGAAGTACTGAACCAGTTTTCACATATGTGACATTCACAACGTCCTTTTGGTTGGAACAACTGGCGATTGAAGCATCGAACACAAGTGGTCTTTTGGTCACTGAATGATAATTCATCTCACATTTTTCGTAAAACCTGGTTTATTAAAGTTCCTGCCTCTGGAATATTGTCCCACTGCTGGAATGTTAAGTTCAATCCTTTACGTGTAGGAAGCATAGCATTGCTGTTTTCAGTATCCTTAGGTTCAAACCACTGGCGAATGCTTACTGATGGCCATTTGGGATTATATGTTATGTAAATGTGGTCTCCAAGGTGATAACTATAATTTCTGGACTCCCAGTACTTTAAGTTTTTTATCTTCATTTTCACCTCCCTTACACAATTATTTAGTAAATACTGAAACATTTTCAGGCTGAGTGATACGCCTGATTTTGTAAGATAAAGCCCCATTTCCCCGATCTCATACTGTCTGATATGAACTCGTATTTCACCTTTGAACGGTTTCAACACCATGTATCGTTCGTTACCCAAATGAAACCGACACAGTTCTACGTTATCCTTCATTTCTTTTGGAAAAAGAGTTTTCGGTGTCTTCATTGTTCATAAATGATTCGACAGTTCCAAGAGCGTCTTTAACTTTAACATCATTGCTATTATTCTGATAAATACCTCGCCTATTGTTTTGATTGTTCATTGAATCGTCAAATCTCAACGTCTGTATTTTTTGAAGGTACAACACTCAAATAATAAACACGATAAACACGTTGTCTTTCTGTTCAATGTGGTGACTGTCGCCTGATGTGTGAACTTTCAGTCCTGTATATACAGTGTCCTTTTTGAAAACGGTATTAACCAATCACAACATCTTTGTGAGTTCAACCAAGGAATTGCTATCTTTCCAATGAGTCATCCAATGAAAATCAGAACAAACAACGCCTACTCATTCAAATCATAAAACAGGCTACAATCAATGAATTAAAAAAAGAAAAAGACATTTGCATTGAATAAAAAAGATGAAAATGAGTCATTTATGTTTGCGTTAGACAAAATGTGAACATGTCCAGACGTGTGACATGGTTGTACTTGTGTTAGTGGATGTTACAAAACCTCGTTGGTTATTCCTTCTATATCTTATGCTTGCCATGGTGGTTGACAGTATGTCTCACATCTAGTAGCTTTACATATGATGTAATACTATCCAGTTGTAACTCTTTTAGGTATTTCAGACATGATTTTACCAAGATCAATGAGTTAGCTTGTGTCAACTTTAGCCGATCGTGTCGCTGTTTTTCATCTAAGGATTGGTCAAAACTTGAGCATAAGATTTCGATATTATTTAATGTATTGTCTGCAAATAGAATTTAAGGGATAACATTTTGCGCATTACACAATTTGTGCCTTAAAACCAAAAATGTCAAAAAAGTCGCTTAATTGTATACATTAAAGGTGACAGGTTGCTTTTTTGTATCATACATACTATGTTCAGATTAGATCATTTTCTAAAGAACAATACAGTTTGTATACAACATAGTTAGATAACTTTTCACAAATTCATATTGTTGTTTACTATATTTGTAAAATTCTGGTCATTAATACTAATGTTAAAGCCCCAAAAGATACACATGTGATTCTTTGGTCATACCACTTAACAAAAATTAAACAAAGTTAGCATAGCCGCAGTATATATAACGCTTTGAGTGTTACAATTTTAACAAAATGTCATATCCCTTTATGATTTCGTACATGTATAGTTATCTATATAAATATTTGTGGGCGTACCTTTGTAAAATTTTATAATATAACGACGAAATATATCAGGTACCGTGAATTTCTACACAGTTAAGTGCTTTTTGATCGTGAATTGCGGTTGAGAAACAAGAATGTTATAACGAAACACATTTTTAGCGTAAAAAATTCTTCATACATTTATATTGAGAAATCGACAGACAGCCGTAACGTAAGAACACTCGACCTCCAGTAAACTGTTTACGAAAATTTGAATTTGAAATGCTACAATCTGATTGGTCGAGGGTTTATGTCAATAATTTCTTTCTTATTCCACTTAGAGGGACGAGGGAGGTTGTGTTAGACTCGGATAGACGTGTCCCTTAAGTTATATAGATAGTGAAAGATGTAACCGACACGGACCGGATACAAATCGAAATGCGTTTCCACACTACTGAAATAGAAGAAAAGCACCGACGTCCCCTTCCCTTGTCCTTCCCCTTGTATATAGAGAGGGAGAGGGGAGAGGCAGAGGAAGAGAAAAACAAACTACTGTATACATTCTATCATTTTAATTTTCGATTAGCATATTTACAATTATTTAAAAATGATTTGCAACTCTCCTAACAGATGACATCTGGAGTGTAACCCTAGGTGATCTGTGTTACGTACTCCTTCCATTAGAAATCTTAACTGCGAGAACCATCTATCACCCACAAGAAGATACCAAGCCGTTGTATTTTGCTTTTCGTTCCGTGCGGGCACTGAAGTGATGCCTTTCCCGGATAGTTCGTTCTCCAAGCAACCCAAACCCCCTATACGTTATCTGCTATAATCAGGATTTGCATTAAATAGAAATCTAGCATTAAGTGAGGTACTAAATTGTGAAATCGGTGTAATGTTGCTTTCTTGCGTTCAAAACTAATGTTATCGTTCACGAGTTGTCTCAGTATCCGCATATGCCGTCGAAAATAGCGATTATCATTATGTACCAATAACAATGGTGAAGATATAATGTTGCGTATTAGTTCCACAATCGTTTGCATCTGTTCCCGATTCAAACGCCTTAGGGTTGTTTTTCTGTCTCGTACATTAGTTATACCTAATTGATGCAAAAACACGAAATGCCTGTACACCAACGATTGTTCCATGCCTGACCTCTTGCACTGCCAACGATAAAATCAGGAAAAGATGAAAAAAGATTGGCTTATATCTTTTCTTTATAAGGTAGTATATCAACCATTAGATATACTCTCATCTCTGCAGTTTTTTCCAAGTTTCAACTTCCCCACATACTGTATTCCAAAGATAATCGTTGAGCCGTGTCGATGATGAGTCGGTAAAAAGAATCTTTTTCTGAAGCATTTCTTTTCAAAATATACAAACTATTGCATCATAATTGTTCGCATCTCTAGAAGGTTTTCGTTAAAGAACAGGATGTTTGCCATGTCTTCGCTTTTTCCCGTATTTCTCTATTGTATTTTCCATTTTCTTTGCTTTTTCGATGATCTGAGGTAAAATAATTTTTCCATATGTCATGGTCGGTATTGTTCTCTGTCTCTTCCAAACGATGTCACTTTATTCCTCTGCCATCTTGATTTTTGAATCTGTCTTTTTTACACCACAGTGGGGACTATTCAGAGTGTAAAGCTCCCTCAGGTTTGACTTTTATAGATTCGTCTTCATTCATAGTTACCTCATCGTCAATTTGCGTGTCTATACTGTTTTTTCTCTCTCCAAGGCGGGAGATTTCATCTATTGTCTGTCCCGTAGTGTCACGGTTGATTTTCAATATTTGACAGAAGCTTTATTAAAGTTCGTTGCTTATTAACATAACTAAAACCACATGCTTTTTTGGACTACCAATTAAGGATTGAATGTCACTTTGAATGCTGTCATCGAGGTATGACTGCATCAGCTCACGTTCAAAGTAAGTGAATCGCGAAGCGGTTCATGTTAACTTTGAACGTGAGCTGATGCAGTCATACCTCGATGACAGCATTCAAAGTGACATTCAATCCTTATGTTTACATTATTTTTACCCACAAAAAGGTATTATTAATTTTCCGAAAGTCGGTGTATTAATGTGGTTGGAACACTTAAAGCGAGATAACTCTTATTGTAGAACCATATAAAGAGAACAGCCATGTTGATTTGTCTCGTTGCTTGGCGATCGTAAATATAGTTCCGTAAAACACATTTGAAAATTAAATTCGATTTCTCCTTTTTTCACTAAACAATAATCTGTTTGGTAAGATATTACCATGAATATAATTATTTAGTCGAATAACAAACAGTTGTTCATAATTTAAATGTGGTGTCCTCGGACTCACTAATTTTTTCACTTCGTATCTTTATAGGCCATGGGAAATGGTCATTAATCATTAAAATAATATTTTGATATAAAAAGACAACAAATGAGGTGCGCCAAGCGAAAACCAGGCTTATGGTCAAAATTTTCGATTTTGAGATAGATACATATTCTTAAAGTGTGTTTATTGTAGTTTCCAAAAATACCAACTTTTTGGAAATATTTTACCTAGAAACTATTTAAATTTACGTTTAAAATATAGTCGATAATTAACGACGTTCAAAATTTTACATTTTAATAACGTCATGTTATGTGTGAGTAACGTCCGTCAAAATAACGTTGTTATACACATACAGTACTTTACGACATGTCTTATTTCATTTCGCTATTTAAAAATTGTATATCTAAATAATACAATAGTTCGTACTATGCTCCATATGCGTCCAACATAAGGAAGAATTGAATCAATCGCACAAATTACCGTGGTTATGCTAAAGATTCTGTTGCTTCATAAGTGTCTAATGAACGTAATCAAATAATAGTAAAGTTTCATTCCTCAACATTTAGTAGTGGCAAGTGAAATCTTTCTATAGGTCCCTTACAAATTGTTAATTATGTCCCAAAGGGAACTGTTGTCAAAGGTAAGTCCAATAGGTCAAGTTCCCCCCAGATAAACAATCTGATAGTATGTTTTCCTTCATTATATTGGTGTTGTCTTCAACTTGTACCATATCGGGAGAATCAAAAATTTACTCGAAATTGATAGACATTTCGTCTTTTTTACTTTAAAACCAATTCCAATCTTTATCCAAACCCATCTAGGTTCTTCCACGTGGTTACTACAACTTGACCTCTCTCTCTCTCTCTCTCTCTCTCTCTCTCTCTCTCTCTCTGTTACATAGTTTTGTTCAAAAACATTTCCATACATTTATTGCTTCCGAATCACATAAGTTTTGATTAAACAAATAAAAATAAAGATTATTGACATTGTAGTTTATGGAAGTATATATATGCAACTGGATTAATATATCACCCTAGCTCAGAAATAAAAGTAACGAGTTAAGAAAAAAGAAAACAATCACCTTGTGTGTCGGAGTATTTACATAAAGTACTGTAAACGAATTTATTTTCACGTGCAAGGATATAAAATCGCGAAAATTTCTCACCGCGAAATCAAGATGTACAAAGACACACGTGTAAGATGAAAAAATTCGGATGTACCATAAAACGGGAAAGGTCATTGATATGGCAAAGTCCCCCAAATAAATGAAAATATGTACAATTATGATTGTTTATTTCGTTAAATTATCATTTACAAAACTTTTTATTCAATCATATTAAAACACTTAATACATGTATCTGTGTAAGACAGGAGAAGAGAGAAAAATACAGCGGCCAAACTGAGAATCTAACACAAGACTTTTCCCACACTATAGCTAGCTGATTGCTGAGCTACCAGGTCACCTATCGACCGAGGTCCATCACATTATCTCCTTCCTCTTTTATTCAACTACATTAAATCGAAAGGTAATCTGTTATTCGGCAATTTTAATGGTAGAGCGAGCCCTAAAAGTAACAGGAACGGGTAAATGCACCAACGAAATCGGTACTAAAACCTAATCCGAAACCTTCCGATACTAGCTACTCTACCAACTGAGCTGTATGTCCGGTCAACTATCGAGCCCAGAACACACACACACACACACACCTTTGAACACAACACTTGTATCACAAAATGAAATTAAGCCATTGCGCACTTAATCAATTTCATTATACCCCGTACACACACTTAGTTTGAAGGCGTATACAGAAATCGACATGCATATCGGTCTGTCTAATTGTCCCATATATAAAATCGCGCCTCCTCCATAACTTTCCCAGGGACCTTATCCAATCACTTGTGACAATGCTCTGCTTACTTTTCAAATAAGCATCATGATTTTAATTTGTTAACAATATGATAAAGGCTATCAACGAAAAAATGTTGTACTAGATGTACGGTTGTTCTGAGGATGATTGCATTTTCGTATTCTGATCTCTGTTCTACAAATGCTAATTTCTCCTTCATGGTCCTGTTTTTGTTTTTATATTTTAGCATCTGATAGCTTAAACATCATTTCACTCACCTTTGTCATTTTTTTTTATTTCAATGAAGAAAATAATGAGATATCCATAACAATTGCTGCGAGTGCTGATTTTGAGTGTAATAAAAAACTTTAGAACTTTGGATTATAACTTTCATATCTATGAATGAATAGTACCTAACGCATTTATGTGAGCATGTGATCCGAGATAGTTAGGTTTAAACAGTTGAGTGTTTTCTTGGTCTGGCAAATATTATATTCGGATTGATGTGGAAGTGTCATGGGTTGGGAAAAGCCGAATTCATAATTAACATTTGTTTAACAATGGTTCAACGGGTTCATACATATGTCTGGCATCTTTCATATCGCTCGTAGTTTTCTGTTCAACTCTATCTTGACCATTTTCATACCCCGCATTAAAGCAGCAGGGGTATGCTGCTTGCCCTTCTGTCCGTCCGAAAGAAAAAATAGTAACATTTTCCTCGGCAACTACTTATTACAGCCACTTGCCATTTTGTATGCAATTTCAGTATGAGTTCCCTTGTCGCAAGTACTGATTTCATGTCTGCCAGACATCTTTCTGTTTACCAAGTTTATTTTTTATATTTACGGCCAATGGTACAAGATAAAAGCAGGGGTATATACTAAATGAGCAGTAGCTCACAGATGTCTTGTATGTTTAGGTGCTGATGTTCGTGATTCGTCGTAAATGTTTGGAAGATTTTACTATTACTATTTTATTACTGTAATTGATGGCATTGTTCATTCTAAAACATTTATATTTATAACATACATCAGTTTTCGGTAAATTTAGTTTTATATAAAGAACTTTTGAACATGGGACTCGAGCTCCTTGAATGTTTACAAGTTTAAACTAGAAAAACTGTGAGCCACAAGCTCACAAAAAATACACCCCCCCGCTCCCAAAAATTCATCGGATCAAATTTTTAAATAGAAGGTGCACATCTACATTATTTCACAAAGATTGTGTGAAAGTTTCATGAAAATCCGTTGAAGGGTTTAGGAGGAGTTGCGAATAAGAGATAGGTATCCTAAGGTGTAATGGAAGGACGGACGGACGGACGGACACCCCTATCACTATATACCCCCACTTTTTAAGCAGGTATAATAATGGTTATTTGACTGATATCATATACATGTACATGGATTTCATCAAAATAGATGCTTTGTTTTGTGTTACCAGATGGGAAATATAGGGGACAATAGAAGAGAAGGACCCCGTCGATGGCCGCAATACATTTTTGCACAAAAGTAACTCACCATTTGAATATGAGTTTAGTTTGCGATTACAAAGAAAAAATCTTGTCGTGAATGGCTGAAAATATTGGTTATGCTAACCAATAGAAACTTTAATAGAGCTTTAACATGATCGACTAGAGAGAGAGAGAGAGAGAGGGGGGGGGTTCTTGACTTAAAAAGATAACTTAAATCTTTAATTTATGACCATGCTAAGAAATTGAAAAAATAAGATAGGTAGGTTACCAAAAATAATCACCAATTTTATAGATTGGTTGGTCTGTTGAATGTTGCTTAACATCGCATCAGCAATTTTTAGCTATTCGTGACGAGAACCATTTTAATAATCTCTACGGATTAATCTATGAACAATTTCGTGTATGCATGTGAAGTGCGAGTGTGTTGTATGGTCTTCCTTGTACTAGCGCGCACTATGGCGACTTAAAGGTGCTAGATCACCGAGACCAAGTCAGTACTTCGCAGACAAGCTAACCACTCCCCCCGTCTATTATACTGATACCAGGTGAACCAGTAGAGGCCAATGGCAAGGAAATTCACTTTCCCACATTTGGTCTGAGCGGGACTCGAACTCAGAGCGACCTATTTCATAAAGAGGGTGCACCTAGTTTAAACAATATTTTATTTATGTTTCCAGTATAAATTTACAAATAAATAATATAAAGAGGATCCCGGAACAAGAGTAAACTCTTATATAAACCGGTTTCCTAAACAATTATAATATTACAATATTTTGCATGGAGAGAGGGTGAGAGGGTGAGAGGGTGCACCTAATTCCGAACATGTTTCTAATTTAAAACAAAATAAATTATAGATAGTTACACATTTTCTTAAAATGACCAGAACACTGCATTAGTTCGGCACTAAGAATTTTAGTTGAAAAAACCTTTTGCCAGGGATTGTCTCTCTTTGACTTAAAACTGCTGAGAATTCCAAACAGTATGAAACAGCTTAGATTTTTGGCAATAGAGGAACCGTCTCTAGATATGTGTCTATTGTATTTTACTCTCGTTTAAATATATAAAGTCATCAAAACTAAAAAATGAAATAAATAGAAATAAAATTAAAAAAAAAAACCAACTAATTAACGATAGACGGAAAATCTTTTGGAGTAAATAAAAATATTAACCGTAAATTTGTAGTCGACTTTTTTAATCTTGGTCCGGTTTTACATTCAATAGTATTACAATTTTATTTATTTATTTATTTAATTATTTATTTATTTATTTATTTATTTATTTATTTATATTTTCACCGATAGTCTAATGAATAGCTGTTCATTATAACTTTTGGAAATCCCGAATATTCTAGTTATTTGTATTTTTTTTTTATAACATTTGAAGAGATAAACATAAAGTCGTGTCGGCTATGTATTGTACGTAGATCTACATGGGAATTGTCTATTTTGGTTTAATATCCGATTATTCAAATTCTGTGAATATTTTAACTATTCATCTTGCTAGATTCGCTATTGATTTCATCAGAAACAAACTGACAAAGAATCTGCAAACGCGAACGACGTTATCATTTTAGTGCGCTCCGTGTCTAAAATTACGGCATGGAAAATGCGGGATCTTTTGACGTCATTTTTCTCATTATTACGTCATAGACGATAAGCCTGGTTTTCGCTTGGCGCACCTCAAATATTGGTTTTTATTATTCTTTTTTATTTTCAAATCATTTTTAAAATTGGTGCAGTATGACAAATTTCTACGTTTGTTACCGCTCGTAAAGATCGTCCCTGCAGTCGCCGGATAGATTTATGAATGAACCCGCAGGAAATTATGAATGAATAAGTAGTCCCTTGGTGGTATGTATTCCTCCGCTGTACATCGAAAGCGGATTGGCTGAAGATATTAACTGACGTATCGCTTTACACAGAGCGCGCGACACACTGCTGTCATCGAAAAATTAACGCAATGGTTCCAAAGAGATTCATATAAGGCAATGCATTTGTAATGTAAACATAAACTTATCAAAACTCATATATAATTATTTTTTTTTAATTTGATTTAATTTTCATGATAATGACCAAAATAAACTAAAATGTGGTCATTTTGGAACTATTGTCTGTGAATAAGATATAGATTAAGATGTGTTGGCGTATTGTAATATCAAAGATGAGCGAGATTTGCAAATAATAGAAAGTGTGTGAATCAGTCATTTAAGAACTAGAACATTACAATCAATGATATGACGTCGTGTATGTCTTTTAGGCAGGATATCATACTTATTCCAAAGTATTTTTGTAAATATTGTCAAATATTATTGAACTGTGATATGTGGCATATTAATAAACTATTTACTTACTTATTAAAAGGTTTAATAACTTTTTATACAATCATCGGCATTTTTCATTCACAACAAACCACGTACGTTTTTCTTTTTGCAATGTAGAAATTAAAGATTTTAGGTAACCATTTTTCATCAATAAATCTAATATATTTGTTAAGTATGAGTTCTTAAAGTAAGGCTCTGCATCTTTCAAAATGTATCTTTATCTCGATTTCGGAACAACTTAGAAATGATAAGGTTTTAATTCCTTAGATCTTCAACAAATTGAACGTTTTTAATAATTTGAATACTTTCGCACTCGAGCATAACTGATGAGGGTTGTTTATGAACGTTAAAGCTCTATTACACCAACACCTAAACAGGAAACAAGACGCATGAGCCGACAACACACAGCAACGGCTACAATGTTTGTATGCGTGGAATTTATGGGATTGAGGTAAGATGTTCCAAAAGGGTGCATGCCTTCTAACTCACATGCGCCTACCGACGCGTGTTTTAGACAGAATTTGGAATTGTATACTGACGACATTATCTTCTTTCAAGCATGAAGAGAGAATTTACGGTTAAACGTTAGTTCTGTACCCCAAAATAAAAGTCCATTTAGATATAACATATTGAAAATAACAGTTAAAAAGGTCAATATCGTTGTAAATAAAGTCTTGAAACAACGTATGACAATTTACACTTTTAAACAAACAACTTTAATATTAGAAGTCAATAAATAAACTTCCGGTCCTCCGTTGTCGTTCAAACAGGCCACGAGTGAAACCCCACCTCTTCATACTTCCAATGACATATAGAATAAGTATGCTTTAATCTCTAACGATGGTCAGCCAGGCTTACATGATGCGATTAATCGACACACTTCTTGTCGGTTCGGACGTGATCCGTTTAATCTTGATGGTACGCTTTCATACCTGCATTACTATCTTCAGGACTTAAAATTTTGGAGTTTTAAAATATAATTGCATATGTTGATTTAATAACAGTCTTTCATAACTCTATATGAAATGGCGTTTGGTTTTTTTTATTATGCATGTTTAAATTATGTTTTATATGATTACATAACAAATGTTGCGAGACTTTAAAATAAAATATTTGTATTTGTACATGATCCGATTAATCAACACGCTTATTGTCTGTTCGGACGTTATCCGATTAGTGAATGACTAAATTCATGACTTAAAATTTGGATTTTTATAAAATACATGTATAGCTTTTTTAACAGATTTGTTTTATAATGGAAAGTACTGATCACGCAAGAGGTATTTAAATTAAGTGAAATGAATTTGATTAAGATTCCTATGTACAATACCCATTTTAATATTCGTATATCCCTTTACAATGCATATCATCCCTATATCATCCCTTTACATTATCTTTTTAGTAATCCGCTTTAACTGTACAATACCAATTTTGATATTTACATATCCGTTTACAAAGCATTTAATCTCTGCATTATTTGTATCATCCCTACATCATCCCTTTACAATGCATTTTATCCCTGCATAATCTGTATCATCCCTTTACAATGCATACCACCCCTCTTTATCGGATTAAAATGTGTCATCCCTATTGAAATACATCAACCCTTGACAATGCATTTCATCCCTACATCATCTCTTTACAATGCATACCATCCCTCTTTATCGGATTAAAATGTGTCATCGCTATTGAAATGCATCATCCCTGCATAACCCCTTTACAATGCATTTAATATCTGCACAATAGACCCTTATCCCCTTGTAACACACCCTACATAATCCCCTGCATCCGGATTAAAATGGATTACGTCCGTCCGACATCTGTATGGGATCGAACCAATGACCTTTAGATTTTCAATCTAACGCTCTCCCGACTGAGCTACCTGGGCAGATACAAACTCTTGAATTAAAATGATAATATTCGTTTCACTATGGAGCAATTAAAACACTAAGTGAAATAATTCAACTATTTGTTTTCGATTCCCCATCGCTTGATCTGCATGACATTCAGTCACGTGGTTACTACATCTGTCATATTCTTTATGCTGTGACTTAAACCACACCTCTTGGTCTGTAAACGCTTGTTGATTGGTTATCTCGATAAACAGTAACGTGCTAATCCCACTCACTTATTTGCATTAACTATTTTGTTATCCGTTTTAACTGTACAAATACCAATTTTAATATTTACATTATATCCGTTTACAATGCATTAAATCCCTGCATTATTTGTATCATCCCTACATTATCCCTTTACAATGCATTAAATCCCTGCATTATTTGTATCACCCCTACATCATCCCTTTACAATGTATTAAATCCCTGCATTATTTGTATCATCCCTACATTATCCCTTTACAATGCATTAAATCCCTGCATTATTTGTATCACCCCTACATCATCCCTTTACAATGCATTAAATCCCTGCATTATTTGTATTACCCCTACATCATCCCTTTACAATGCATTTAATCCCTGCCTTATTTCTATCATCCCTACATTATCCCTTTACACTGTATTAAATCCCTGCATTATTTGTATCACCCCTACATCATCCCTTTACACTGTATTAAATCCCTGCATTATTTGTATCATCCCTACATCATCCCTTTACAATGCATTAAATCCCTGCATTATTTGTATCACCCCTACATCATCCCTTTACACTGTATTAAATCCCTGCATTATTTGTATCATCCCTACATCATCCCTTTACAATGCATTAAATCCCTGCATTATTTGTATCATCCCTACATCATCCCTTTACAATGCATTAAATCCCTGCATTATTTGTATCACCCCTACATCACCCCTTTACAATGCATTAAATCCCTGCATTATTTGTATCACCCCTACATCACCCCTTTACAATGCATTAAATCCCTGCATTATTTGTATCATCCCTACATCATCCTTTACAATGCATTAAATCCCTGCATTATTTGTATCATCCCTACATCATCCCTTTACAATGCATTAAATCCCTGCATTATTTGTATTACCCTACATCACCCCTTTACAATGCATTAAATCCCTGCATTATTTGTATCATCCCTACATCATCCCTTTACAATGCATTAAATCCCTGCATTATTTGTATCACCCCTACATCATCCCTTTACAATGCATTAAATCCCTGCATTATTTGTATTACCCCTACATCATCCCTTTACAATGCATTAAATCCCTGCATTATTTGTATCACCCCTACATCATCCCTTTACAATGCATTAAATCCCTGCATTATTTGTATCACCCCTACATCATCCCTTTACAATGCATTAAATCCCTGCATTTTTGTATTACCCCTACATCATCCCTTTACAATGCATTAAATCCCTGCATTATTTGTATCACCCCTACATTATCCCTTTACAATGCATTAAATCTCTGCATTATTTGTATCATCCCTTTACAATGCATTAAATCCCTGCATTATTTGTATCATCCCTACATCATCCCTTTACAATGCATTAAATCCCTGCATTATTTGTATCACCCCTACATCATCCCTTTACAATGCATTAAATCCCTGCATTATTTGTATCACCCCTACATCATCCCTTTACACTGTATTAAATCCCTGCATTATTTGTATCACCCCTACATCACCCCTTTACAATGCATTAAATCCCTGCATTATTTGTATCATCCCTACATCATCCCTTTACAATGCATTAAATCCCTGCATTATTTGTATCATCCCTACATCATCCCTTTACAATGCATTAAATCCCTGCATTATTTGTATCATCCCTACATCATCCCTTTACAATGCATTAAATCCCTGCATTATTTGTATCACCCCTACATCATCCCTTTACAATGCATTAAATCCCTGCATTATTTGTATCATCCCTACATCATCCCTTTACAATGCATTAAATCCCTGCATTATTTGTATCACCCCTACATCATCCCTTTACAATGCATTAAATCCCTGCATTATTTGTATCATCCCTACATCATCCCTTTACAATGCATTAAATCCCTGCATTATTTGTATCACCCCTACATCATCCCTTTACACTGTATTAAATCCCTGCATTATTTGTATCACCCTACATCACCCCTTTACAATGCATTAAATCCCTGCATTATTTGTATCATCCCTACATCATCCTTTACAATGCATAAATCCCTGCATTATTTGTATCATCCTACATCATCCCTTTACAATGCATTAAATCCCTGCATTATTTGTATCACCCCTACATCACCCCTTTACAATGCATTAAATCCCTGCATTATTTGTATCATCCCTACATCATCCCTTTACAATGCATTAAATCCCTGCATTATTTGTATCACCCCTACATCATCCCTTTACACTGTATTAAATCCCTGCATTATTTGTATCACCCCTACATCATCCCTTTACACTGTATTAAATCCCTGCATTATTTATCACCCCTACATCATCCCTTTACACTGTATTAAATCCCTGCATTATTTGTATCACCCCTACATCATCCTTTACACTGTATTAAATCCCTGCATTATTTGTATCACCCCTACATCATCCCTTTACAATGCATTAATCCCTGCATTATTTGTATTACCCCTACATCATCCTTTACACTGTATTAAATCCCTGCATTAGTTGTATCACCCCTACATTATCCCTTTACAATGCATTAAATCCCTGCATTATTTGTATCACCCCTACATCATCCCTTTACAATGCATTAAATCCCTGCATTATTTGTATTACCCCTACATCATCCCTTTACACTGTATTAAATCCCTGCATTATTTGTATTACCCCACATCATCCCTTTACACTGTATTAATCCTGCATTATTTGTATTACCCCTACATCATCCCTTTACAATGCATTAAATCCCTGCATTATTTGTATCACCCTACATCATCCCTTTACAATGCATTAAATCCCTGCATTATTTGTATTACCCCTACATCATCCCTTTACACTGTATTAAATCCCTGCATTATTTGTATCACCCCTACATCATCCCTTTACAATGCATTAAATCCTGCATTATTTGTATCACCCTACATCATCCCTTTACACTGTATTAAATCCCTGCATTATTTATATCACCCCTACATCATCCCTTTACACTGTATTAAATCCCTGCATTATTTGTATCACCCCTACATCATCCCTTTACACTGTATTAAATCCCTGCATTATTTGTATCATCCCTACATCATCCCTTTACACTGTATTAAATCCCTGCATTATTTGTATCACCCCTACATCATCCCTTTACAATGCATTAATCCCTGCATTATTTGTATTACCCCTACATCATCCCTTTACACTGTATTAAATCCCTGCATTATTTGTATCACCCCTACATCATCCCTTTACAATGCATTAAATCCCTGCATTATTTGTATCACCCCTACATCATCCCTTTACACTGTATTAAATCCCTGCATTATTTGTATCACCCCTACATCATCCCTTTACACTGTATTAAATCCTGCATTATTTGTATCCCCTACATCATCCCTTTACACTGTATTAAATCCCTGCATTATTTGTATCATCCCTACATCATCCCTTTACAATGCATTAAATCCCTGCATTATTTGTATCACCCCTACATCATCCCTTTACACTGTATTAAATCCCTGCATTATTTGTATCACCCTACATCATCCCTTTACACTGTATTAAATCCCTGCATTATTTGTATCACCCCTACATCATCCTTTACACTGTATTAAATCCCTGCATTATTTGTATCACCCCTACATCATCCCTTTACACTGTATTAAATCCCTGCATTATTTGTATCATCCCTACATCATCCCTTTACAATGCATTAAATCCCTGCATTATTTGTATCATCCCATCATCCCTTTACAATGCATTAAATCCCTGCATTATTTGTATCATCCCTACATCATCCCTTTACAATGCATTAAATCCCTGCATTATTTGTATTACCCCTACATCACCCCTTTACAATGCATTAAATCCCTGCATTATTTGTATCACCCCTACATCATCCCTTTACAATGCATTAAATCCCTGCATTATTTGTATCACCCTACATCACCCTTTACAATGCATTAAATCCCTGCATTATTTGTATCATCCCTACATCATCCCTTTACAATGCATTAAATCCCTGCATTATTTGTATCATCCCTACATTATCCCTTTACAATGCATTAAATCCCTGCATTATTTGTATTACCCCTACATCATCCCTTTACAATGCATTAAATCCCTGCATTATTTGTATCACCCCTACATCATCCCTTTACACTGTATTAAATCCCTGCATTATTTGTATCACCCCTACATCATCCCTTTACAATGCATTAAATCCCTGCATTATTTGTATTACCCCTACATCATCCCTTTACACTGTATTAAATCCCTGCATTATTTGTATTACCCCTACATCATCCCTTTACAATGCATTAAATCCCTGCATTATTTGTATAACCCCTACATCATCCCTTTACAATGCATTAAATCCCTGCATTATTTGTATTACCCCTACATCATCCCTTTACAATGCATTAAATCCCTGCATTATTTGTATCATCCCTACATCATCCGTTTACAATGCATTTAATCCCTCCTTATCGGATTAAAATGTGTCATCCTTATTGAAATGCATCATCCCTACATCATCCCTTTACAATACATACCATCCCTCCTTATCGGATTAAAATGTGTCATCCTTATTGAAATGCATCATCCCTACATCATCCCTTTACAATACATACCATCCCTCCTTATCGGATTAAATGTGTCATCCTTATTGAAATGCATCATCCCTACATCATCCCTTTACAATACATACCATCCCTCCTTATCGGATTAAAATGTGTCATCCTTATTGAAATGCATCATCCCTACATCATCCCTTTACAATACATACCATCCCTCCTTATCGGATTAAAATACTTCATGCATTTAATCTCTCTGTACAAATAAACCCTACCCTCTTGTACCACTCCCTACATAATCCCTTTGACCTCTGGGGTCAGGTCAAAGGTCACCTAACCGGGCAACTGCAGCAGACCTGTCCTTTTAAAAAGGGTCAAAGTCCGTCTCTCTATTTTATTCTGACGTATTCCAACAGTAATTGTTGCAGACGTCACAATGCTGCACGTTCTGTAATGACGTTATGGGAAAATAAACGACATGATTGCTTCATTGTTTACATAGAACAAATCATTTGCAAGTGTAGATGTACGGATATCTCAGGATTGGGATGTAGAGACAACATCACCTAACTAGATCTACAGTACAGACCTATCGAAAGTTTAACACTGAGCTAACGAAAAGAAGTCGAAGCTATGTAGCTGAGTAACCGAGATATGGAAAGCTAGTTGCCAGAAAAAGACAGATAGTAACAGAGACCTAGGGAACGAGCGGTTGAGGTTAGCTCTCTATTCAGCACTAATTCTTTAGATTAGTGTTAAACTTTAGACCGGCCTGTTATGTAATTCTTCAGACAAGGCGACTAAAATGGCTAAAATAAAAAGGTCAAAATTCATCTCGATTTGGTTTCTCACGTTTTCCATCAGTGATTGCTGTTGACGTCACAATGTTGCACGTTCTGTACTAACGTTTTTCGAGAAATAAACGACATAATTGCTTCAGTGTTGACATAGAACAAATCATTTGCAAGTGTAGGTGTATCTCAGGATTGCAGTGTAGACACAAAATTACTTAGACCTAATTCTTCAGACAATGAGATCATGAAGATAAGGCTAAAATTGCTAAAATAAGATATCTATATATAGTTTTACATATATCGCAACCACGCTGTCACGTTATGCAGAAATCAGAAACCAAGTAAACAAATAGTCAAAGTCAAGGGCGAGGAAATGTTTATTCTAATTTTATATCATATCGCTGCACTGACCAGCAATTTTGGAATACAATTTCTAATCAGTATACGTAGTGCCCGGGCCAAAATTGTGAAACATTGTTCGTTCAAGGGATAATGAACAAAATGTTGAGGATTTCTAATCCAAAACAAATCAGCCACTGAAGTCTCAGTTCTTCCTTGTGGCAAAACTGAAATAGCAGTGTATTTAAGTCAAACATGTCTAAATAGACCACCTAGGAAACGGTACTAGTGGACTTTATCGGCAGGTAGCACTGATACTATATAGCATAAATCAAAGGCAATCGGAATAAATTTTACTGACCTTTTGAAAGTAGGTGACTCATATAAACCTGACCTTTAAGGCATATTTTCCCATTTTCTTCAATATGATAAAGAAAGGTCTTTTGATTCCACAAAAGCTTTTGTGGATTTGTAGATGATGATTTTGGTATGAAATATTTATGTTTTGTTATTATGACCAAATAATGGGGTTCATATGTGAACAATAAACTGTTATACTGTAATACTAGGAAAACAACTTTTATCATTTAAAAAGTAAAAAAAATTGTAATAGATCGACAACATTTTAGGAATAATATGGACAAACAAAAATACAAATTATGCCATCAATTTTGAAATATATTTCACCGGTCTTTAAAGTAAAATGCTACGTCGTTGAAAAGTTATACAGTTCAACCTGTCTTAAAGGCCACCTCAGTATAAGGGTCATCTGTTTATAAAGGCCAGAAGAATTGTATCCCAGTTGTTCTTTATTCATATTATCTGAACCTGTATATAAAGGCCACCTGCCCATAAGGACCACTTTTACTGGTTCCCTTAGGTGGCCTTTATAGACAGGTTTGGCTGTATGCGAAAAACATCATGGTTAAGAACTTCAGTTTTATGTCTATATATAGAAAAAGAATGACATTATGAAGTCAAAGAGATAACCATATATAATTCAAACACATGTACAGTCCAGTGCATTTCCTTTATAGGGCATCCGTTTATCTATTTTCGAATTAAAGTTCATATTTAATTTAGTCACATAAAATCCAGTGGAAGAAATGGCAGTTTTCAGGATAGCTTTAATTATTGTTTGTGCTCTGAGTTCTGTGGAAGGGAGTAATGATGAGTTTATAAAACTGAAAAAAGAAATGATAAGATTTCAATATGAACAACAAGGAAAGTTAAATTCATTCAAGCAACAGTTCGAAGATTTGGAACAAACTCTGAGGAATGAAATTAAAAAAGAAAAACTTAAAAACGAAAAACTCGAAGAAACCGTACAGGCACTAGCACAGAAGAATTTAAAGTTGACAGAAAAAGTGGACAAAACCGAGCTGAAACTGAGAGAATTACAGAATTTTGTGAAAACCAACTTTAATAAAGTTATTACTCAAGAAGTTTTATCAAAAGAAATAGCAGACAGTGACACGTACACACAGCGTGGCAGTAAGATAAATGATTTCTACAAAATGGACAAACCTAATCAATTTAGAAGAATGTTAAAAACTACCAGAAGGGTGGCTCCCGAAGGTAATATGTGAGATTAAGTATACTATTTACATAGAATAAAAAACCCACAACAATTTATGTCAAAACCTAAATTTCGAAGTAAAGTAAAAACTTTGAAGCTGGCAAATTAGGTAAAACACGTGGTAAACTTCCACCAGGGTACTGCAGTCAGATGCTGCGGAGTACTTTTTATCTAGCTACACCCGCCACGTGTGAATCAGAATTAGAAATAAAACGAACTTTGAATTCTGGGACGTTAAAATATATATAGGGTAATGACGCCAATAAAAATAGAAAATAAAATAGAATATCTGAAGTACGTTACTTATTCAACATTGCAGCGTTCAACATTGAATAAGTAAACAGTTACTTATTCAACATTCGCAAATATTTTCATTTCATTTATAAAACATCAAATAAAACAAATTTTATCACATTTCACTATTAAATGTCACTACCAAGTATGGTTACCCCCAGTGCCTCGGAACACATTGGCTTAAAGCTTCAATATAAGCCCATACCATTATACAGTGTATTTTATATAGACGGAAAATAAAGAGCCTGGGCAAAGTGAAGCTTTCACTGTGCTCGGAATTTCGAAATATCATTTTGTACTACTATGCTTAGGCAATGTCACTACCAAGTATGGTTACCCCAGTGCCTCGGAACACATTGGCTTAAAGCTTCAATATAAGCCCATACCATTATACAGTGCATTTCATATAGACATAAAGTAAAGAGCCTGGGCAAAGTGAAGCTTTCACTGTGCTCGGAATTTCGAAATATCATTTTGTACTACTATGCTTAGGCAATGTCACTACCAAGTATGGTTACCCCAGGTGCCTCAGAACACATTGGCTTAAAACTTCAATGTAAGCCTATACCATTATACAGTGTATTTTATATAGACGGAAAATAAAGAGCATGAGCAAAGTAAAGCTTTCACTGTGTTCGGAATTTCGAAATATCATTTTGTACTACTATGCTTAGGCAATGTCACTACCAAGTATGGTTACCCCCAGTGCCTCGGAACACATTGGCTTAAAGCTTCAATATAAGCCCATACCATTATACAGTGTATTTTATATAGACGGAAAATAAAGAGCCTGGGCAAAGTGAAGCTTTCACTGTGCTCGGAATTTCGAAATATCATTTTGTACTACTATGCTTAGACAATGTCACTACCAAGTATGGTTACCCCCAGTGCCTCGGAACACATTGGCTTAAAGCTTCAATATAAGCCCATACCATTATACAGTGCATTTCATATAGACATAAAGTAAAGAGCCTGGGCAAAGTGAAGCTTTCACTGTGCTTGGAATTTCGAAATATCATTTTGTATTACTATGCTTAGGCAATGTCACTACCAAGTATGGTTACCCCAGGTGCCTCGGAACACATTGGCTTAAAGCTTCAATGTAAGCCTATACCATTATACAGTGTATTTTATATAGACGGAAAATAAAGAGCATGAGCAAAGTAAAGCTTTCACTGTGCTCGGAATTTCGAAATATCATTTTGTACTACTATGCTTAGGCAATGTCACTACCAAGTATGGTTACCCAAGGTGCCTCGGAACACATTGGCTTAAAGCTTTAATATAAGCCCATGCCATTATACAGTGTATTTTATATAGACGGAAAGTAAAAAGCCTGAGCAAAGTGAAGCTTTCACTGTGCTCGGAATTTCGAAATACCATTTTGTACTACTATGCTTAGGCAATGTCACTACCAAGTATGGTTACCCCCAGTGCCTCGGAACACATTGGCTTAAAGCTTTAATATAGGCCCATGCCATTATACAGTGTATTTTATATAGACGGAAAGTAAAAAGCCTGAGCAAAGTGAAGCTTTCACTGTGCTCGGAATTTCGAAATACCATTTTGTACTACTATGCTTAGGCAATGTCACTACCAAGTATGGTTACCCCCAGTGCCTCGGAACACATTGGCTTAAAGCTTTAATATAGGCCTTTTTGAGTTTCAAAATAGCCCGCGGAAATGTTCATTTAGTTTCGTATTTATCGTGTTTTTTGAAAAGCGATAGTCGTCTGCAATGTTTTGCTACATTTAAGATATTATTTTATTGCATTTGTTTAAAATACAAATGATGACAGTGATAGCCCCATGTTAGTTGTCATGGACATTTTTGTTAAGAAATTTTGTGGTTAGACCGTGGACGAAATCCGAAACTGTGGACAAATGTACGAACTTGTGGACAAAAATACGAACTTGTGACAAAAATACGAAACTGTGGACAAAAATACAAATATATTTATTCTTAACTAAATGGATTTTTCAATATGCTGCGTCAATTTTTTTTTATTGTTTTATGAGAACCCGTATTCTGATATCAATCTATTCGCAACAATTGTGCCTATTATTTGTCTTTGATTCTCTAGTGAAATTGCCCATTTTAGTGTAATAAAAATAATTTTAAAAAAACCTGTTTTAAAGAAAGCAAAAAATGCACAATGAAAGTTTAAGTTTGACTGCCAAGAGCCCTTGCCTTTCGATTATATCAAATTTTGATTTGTTACTTTCGGAATATATGTTCTGAGGGTCTCAGTTTTATTTCGTTGATTTTCAAAAATGTGTTCTCGAGATCAGTTTCTATTCTATAGTGACAATGCACATACGAGGTGTTACAATACGTCATTAAAAAAAATGAGGCACTGGGGTTAACCATACTTGTTAGTGACATTGCCCATGCTTAGTATTACAAAATAATATATCGAAATTCCGAGCACAGTGAAAGCTTCACTTTGCTCAGGCACTTTACTTTCCGTCCATATGAAATATACTGTATAATAGTATGGGCTTTATTTGAAGCTTTTTGAGCCAATATGTTCCAAAGCACTGAGGGTAATCATACTTGGTAGTGACATTGCCTATGAATAGTAGTACAAAATGTTATTTCGGAATTTCCAGCACAGTGAAAGCTTCACTTTGCTCAGGTACTTTTCTTTACGTCTATATGAAATACATTGTATAATAGTATGGGCTTACATTGAAGCTTTAAGTCAGTGTGTTCCGAAGCGCTGAGGGTAACCATACTTGGTAGTGACATTGCCCATGCATAGTAGTACAAAATGGTATTGTAAAATTTCCAACACATTGAAAGCTTCACTTTGGTCAGGCACTTTACTTTCCATCGATATGAAATATAAGGTATAACTGTATGGGATTACATTGAAACTTTTTAAGCCAATATGTTTCGAAGCACTGGGGGTTACCATACTTAGTATTGACATTGCATAAGCATAGTAGTACAAAATGATATTTCGAAACCCCCAGCACAGTGAAAGCTTCACTTTGCTCAGGCACTTTATTTTTCATCTATATAAAATACACTGTATAATGGTATGGGCTTATATTGAAGCTTTAAGCCAATGTGTTTCGAAGCACTGGGGGTAACCATACTTGGTAGGGACATTGCCTAAGCATAGTAGTACAAAATGATATTTCGAAATTCCGAGCACAGTGAAAGCTTTACTTTGCTCATGCTCTTTATTTTCCGTCTATATAAAATACACTGTATAATGGTATAGGCTTACATTGAAGTTTTAAGCCAATGTGTTCCGAGGCACCTGGGTAACCATACTTGGTAGTGACATTGCCTAAGCATAGTAGTACAAATGATATTTCGAAATTCCGAGCACAGTGAAAGCTTCACTTTGCCCAGGCTCTTTACTTTATGTCTATATGAAATGCACTGTATAATGGTATGGGCTTATATTGAAGCTTTAAGCAATGTGTTCCGAGGCACTGGGGGTAACCATACTTGGTAGTGACATTGCCTAAGCATAGTAGTACAAAATGATATTTCGAAATTCCGAGCACAGTGAAAGCTTTACTTTGCTCATGCTTTTTATTTTCCGTTTATATAAAATATACTGTATAATGGTATAGGCTTACATTGAAGCTTTAAGCCAATGTGTTCCGAGGCACCTGGGGTAACCATACTTGGTAGTGACATTGCCTAAGCATAGTAGTACAAAAAGATATTTCGAAATTCCGAGCACAGTGAAAGCTTCACTTTGCTCAGGCACTTTATTTTCCGTCTATATAAAATACACTGTATAATGGTATGGGCTTATATTGAAGCCTTAAGCCAATGTGTTCAGAGGCACTGGGGGTAACCATACATGGTAGTGACATTGCCTAAGCATAGTAGTACAAATTGATATTTCGAAATTCCGAGCACAGTGAAAGCTTTGCTTTGCTAATGCTTTTTATTTTCCGTCTATATAAAATACACTGTATAATGGTATAGATTTACATTGAAGCTTTAAGCCAATGTGTTCCGAGGCACCTTGGGTAACCATACTTGGTAGTGACATTGCCTAAGCATAGTAGTACAAAATGATATTTCGAAATTCCGAGCACAGTGAAAGCTTTACTTTGCTCATGCTCTTTATTTTCCGTCTATATAAAATACACTGTATAATGGTATAGGCTTACATTGAAGCTTTAAGCCAATGTGTTCCGAGGCACCTGGGGTAACCATACTTGGTAGTGACATTGCCTAAGCATAGTAGTACAAAATGATATTTCGAAATTCCAAGCACAGTGAAAGCTTCACTTTGCCCAGGCTCTTTACTTTATGTCTATATGAAATGCACTGTATAATGGTATGGGCTTATATTGAAGCTTTAAGCCAATGTGTTCCGAGGCACTGGGGGTAACCATACTTGGTAGTGACATTGTCTAAGCATAGTAGTACAAAATGATATTTCGAAATTCCGAGCACAGTGAAAGCTTCACTTTGCCCAGGCTCTTTATTTTCCGTCTATATAAAATACACTGTATAATGGTATGGGCTTATATTGAAGCTTTAAGCCAATGTGTTCCGAGGCACTGGGGGTAACCATACTTGGTAGTGACATTGCCTAAGCATAGTAGTACAAAATGATATTTCGAAATTCCGAACACAGTGAAAGCTTTACTTTGCTCATGCTCTTTATTTTCCGTCTATATAAAATACACTGTATAATGGTATAGGCTTACATTGAAGTTTTAAGCCAATGTGTTCTGAGGCACCTGGGGTAACCATACTTGGTAGTGACATTGCCTAAGCATAGTAGTACAAAATGATATTTCGAAATTCCGAGCACAGTGAAAGCTTCACTTTGCCCAGGCTCTTTACTTTATGTCTATATGAAATGCACTGTATAATGGTATGGGCTTATATTGAAGCTTTAAGCCAATGTGTTCCGAGGCACTGGGGGTAACCATACTTGGTAGTGACATTGCCTAAGCATAGTAGTACAAAATGATATTTCGAAATTCCGAGCACAGTGAAAGCTTCACTTTGCCCAGGCTCTTTATTTTCCGTCTATATAAAATACACTGTATAATGGTATGGGCTTATATTGAAGCTTTAAGCCAATGTGTTCCGAGGCACTGGGGGTAACCATACTTGGTAGTGACATTTAATAGTGAAATGTGATAAAATTTGTTTAATTTGATGTTTTATAAATGAAATGAAAATATTTGCGAATGTTGAATAAGTAACTGTTTACTTATTCAATGTTGAACGCTGCAATGTTGAATAAGTAACGTACTTCAGGTATCCAATAAAATATGGTGAAACCAATACCATATGTCATATAGGACAAAGACCCCAATATCGGACCGAGGGCTTTAGCTTGAGGTTAATATTGGTCGAATTCAGATGTGACATATGATGAATTTTGTCATGTTTTATTGTTTATCATATGTATTTATCACGCATATAATACAGGGATGAAGCCTAACTTTTTTGAGTTAGGGGCCCAGCTCACTTCATTAAAAAATCTGTTATAGTAATAAGTAGCTAAAATGTTTAAACATTAAGGGACCCAGACTCATTTTTAGTTACCATTGGCTACTGGACCCCTACTAACATTCATTCCTGTAATATGTAGAACAACAAAAATTGACCAAATTGTTTCCAGGATGATAGTTTTATCAGACCAGACACGTGCGGTCGGCGATATGGATCACGTTTGTAACTATATTGCAAATGTCATGCAAAAAAGAGCTACAAGTGACAAGGCTTTTTTCAGACCAGAGATATGGATCACAATATTTTAACCATATCTAAGCATGCAAAAAACTGCGTATTCATTACTAATTGTATGATAAATACAGAATAATAAAGGGTGAATTTTATGCTATCTGACCCAGACTCTCCTATCAGACCGAGAACATTGGTTTTTAAGTCTCTTCCGACGGACCCAATGACTTTCATATCTTAATGCCATGTGCTTGGCGAAAGATCCAATTTTTGGACAGACTCGGCGGAGGTTAGTAACCACGGCCTCTCACATATGAAGTGAGTACTCTACCACTGAGCTTCCTCAGTGGTTTTAATTTTCATTGAAGGTTAGACACTGTTTAATAAGTATTTGAAATATTCCAATATAATAACATCTGAAACAAAAAGTGTGTTTAGAAGCGGCCTCAAAACTTTCTTGACGGACCTGTTTTGTCAAAAGTCAAAAGTCAGATTTCAATTAAGGAAAATCTTAGTTAAGGAATGATTGTAAACCTTAAACCAGTTTCACAATGATTTTTTATTAATATTTTCCTAAAATTAAATTTAGCAAATTTTAAAAATCATTTTTAGAAACTACTAATAATTAAAGTTTTAGAACAAAATACAAATGGGATCTTTAAATTGACACCTTATAGTCCAAAATACATAAAAGATTTTAGATAATTTTAAATTTGATTTTTTGCTACATTTACATTATGGAAAATCTTAGTTAATGAATGACCGTAAAACTGGTGCAAAGAGTCATATTACAGATACATTCATGATAATTTTAATTTTTTGAGAAAATTATTAAAAATTAAATTAACTTTTTTTTATTTTAGAACCCGTGGTGGCATTTTTTTCAAACACACTTACTGAATACACCAACGTACGTAACCACGAAATTGTTCACTTTTCAAACGCAACGGTTAATTATGGAAACTGCTTCCATGACTCTATTGGCGATTTTAATTGTCAAACTTCCGGAACATACGTGTTTTCCTATAGCTTGATTTGTGCCCCAAGTAACTTTATAAAAACTGCCCTCGTAAAGGACGGTGTGGTTTTGAATTATTGCACATGTGACGGGAAAGGTGGTCATTTCGATTCATGCAGTGGCACTACAATTGCCCAGTACACAACCGGCGAAAGTCTTTGGGTACGAGTTGAACTAACGGATCCAATCGATGCTGCTGCATTTTCTGGAGAAAACTCATTTTCCGGATTCCTCTTGCACCAAGATTAAAATTACAAAAAACGACATGTATAACATTTTTTATATAAGTATATTATAATAAATTTAGGGAAAAGGGGAAATTATCGTTCTGTATTCATGTGAATGAAAGAGTTCACAATTACAGTACAGGCCTGTCGAAAGTTTAAAACTGAGCTGACGAAAAAAGTCGAAGTTCGGCTACTAAGTGGCCGAGATATAGCCAGCTAGTGACCTGAAAAACTGCCGAAAGACAGATGGTAGCTGCCAAAAAGCCGCCAAGATATGGCTAACGAGGAGGCGGTGAGATTAGCTGTTGGTTGGTTAGCCTACTGTTAAACTTTCGACAGGTCTGTTTTGTATGTTTTACCAGGGAAGTGAGGTCGGGTGCCCCTGAAAGGTAAGCACCTGTTGTTAAGCTATCTTCCCCCACTCATCGTGTAAAAATCAAAAATGAGAATGAATGCATGGAACTATTTGTCGTCAAAAGTATCCACCGCTACTTCACATAAAACGTGTTCACAATATTGTGATGGTGACCTTAAACTTTTGAGGGCTTTGATAATCCTAGGCTTGTAATATCCCTGAGTCCACCATTTAGTTGTGAGCAGCTGTCAAATGACATTTGTTTAAATAATTCAATAGAGCTATATATAGTAGAGAAGAATGTGGTGAATCTCAATAACTCGTGAAGTAAACCGTAGTTCTATATTTATACCCTACGCAAGCGAAGTTTAGGGGGGGGGGTATATAGGAATCATCCTGTCTGTCCGTCTGGTCGTCCGTCCAATTGTTATGTCCGTTAAATATCTTCCATGTCTATAAATGGATTCGATTGAACTTCGTACAAATGTAAACCAACATGAGACTATGTGCCACATACTAATTTTATGTGTATAAATTATTAGTTAAATTTCAATTCTACATACCGCAAGTATTTGGCGAAAGAACAGTCACTACCTATTTTCAAGTTCTTTGTCAGACGCAGGCCTGGATTCGGGAAGTCGTGGGTTTGAACCCCCACCAGGTCTGACCCAATACTTTAAAGAAGGTAGTGACTGTTCTTTCGCCAAGCACTTGGCATAACGAAATGAAAGTCACGAATCTTTCGGATGGGAACTTAAAATAAACGAGGACCCGTGTCACGGCAGGAGGGGCACGATAATGAACCCTGCTGTATAATGCCCTTACCGCATCGCACAGGTAAAATTTCTGCACCTTCGTCTATAGCTGGCGACGTCTCGATATCACTGAGTTATTTTTGAATGGGGCGTCAAACACCATTACTCAACTTATTTTTAGGCTACTCCTTTTCTTTAAGTACGAACTTCTCTGAATAATTTATTTAAAATAACCAGCCAACGCTGTAATCATTTCATATCGTCATATATAATCAGTCGGCATGCAAGAGAATTGAGTGGAGTAATAGAGTTTTACGTTCCTGTCAGGATTTTTTAAAATATGTTGAGGCGGTTAGTCCGTGAATGGTGGAAAAAACCAAAGACTCGGAAGACATTGACCGAGCTTCGTCAAGGGATATGATAGACTTTCTCAAACTAGGATCTGCCCCGAGTCTCTCTCTGCAGAGAGAGGCGCTGTAATCCGTAAGCGCGAGGCTGCAGAGAGAGGCGCTGTAATCCGTAAGCGCGAGACTGCAGAGAGTGGCGCTGTAATCCCTAAGCGCGAGGCTGCAGAGAGAGGCATTTAATCCGTAACTGCGAAGCGGCGATGAGAGGCGCTGTTATCCGTAAGCGCGAGGCTGCAGAGAGAGGCGCTGTAATCCGTAAGCGCGAGGCTGCAGAGAGAAGCGCTGTAATCCGTAAGATCGAGGCGGCGGAAAGAGGCGCTGTGATTCTTTAAAGGCGAGGCGGCTGAGAGAGGCGATTTAATCCGTAAGCACGAGGCGGCTGAGAGAGGCGTTGTAATTCGTAAGCGCACGGCGGTGGAGACGGGCGTTGTAATTCGTAAGCGCAAAACAACGAAGACAAGTGCTGTGATTCGTAAGCGTGAGATGGCAGTGAAAGGCGCTGTGATCTGTAAACGCAAGAAGTAAACATTTTGGTAACTGTTAATGGTGTAAATTTTGTTTCCATCGCTTGGCTGTATGCGTCTATGTAAAAATATTTATGTTACTGGTAAGGGAATAACCAAATAAATAAATAAATAAATAAATAAATAAATAAATAAATAAATAAATAAATAAAACAAGATTTTCGTGTTTGGGACCTTTAGATGCTTTAGACGTAAAAAATTGATTTAAATCGGAAATAAAAATGTTATCAGTGGCACCACTTCAAAAATAACAGTACGTACAATTATTAAAATTAACAAATAAAATTTACATAAGTTACAGGTCTGTCGAAAGTTCAACACTAAATTAACAAATAAATGTCGAATCGACAGGTCATTTCAGTCGATCGTTTCCTATATTTCGGCAGCTGTTATCTATACCTTTCGGCAGTTTTTCGGCCAAAAGCAATCGAAGATAACCGAGCTTTGACATTTAGTTTTGAATTTTCGACAGGTCTGTACTGTATGCATGCGCTGGACTGGTCAGGGGGTTATCTTACAAAATATGCAGATGTTTCAGAATCAATCCATTAAACATGCCAAAAACTTCAAATACAATGTATATAAATCATCGGTCAAATGCAAATTAGGCCAATGGGCATAAATTCATCATACCCGCCGCCGTTATCTCATGCACGGTTGTTTATATAGCACGGCTGTTACATCGGCTGCCCATGGCCCTGGAACAAGTGATGTTTAAATATTGAAAGTTGACCAAACATTTTAAATTGAAGAAAAAAACATTTGACATACGATAACGTTGCAGCGGAACATTAATCTCGCTCGGATATAATATCTCGCGAGTTTACGACCGGTTCGCCTCATACAAGGCAGGCAGGCTCAGAAACTCGACTTTTTTAAGATCAGGTAGCGACTGTTCTTTCGCTAAGCATTATCACATGTAGAATCACGGAATCCTTCGAAAATAAAACCAATAGCACGCTAAACCACACCTTGCACATTGCTCTGAATCTAATGCAAATATAACATATTCTGTTAATTCATCTATAGCTGATTACGTCCCGATATAAAAGAAATATTCTCAACTTGGACGTAAGCATCCTTGTTTAATCTCGAAGTAAAGTTTTACCATAGAAATTACGTTGATCTGCGAATTTGCGACGATAACGTTTTCATATAATTTGACAAGGACTGTTAATGTGGAGGGACTTGATCCCGCATTTTTTATTGCCAAATCCCAATAACTTTTTCTAATGCGACTTCTAACACTAAAACAAACGGTACAATAAATAAATAAATAAATAAATAAATAAATAAATTAATTAATTAATTAATTAATTAAAACAAATAAATAAATAAATGAGAAATGCAGAAAACAAGTGCTTAACATACATCTTGAATTCGTATCAGGAACGAGGCAAATGCACTTAGAGCAGCTGTAAAGGATCTAAAAACATGAAAAAGAAACACAAGTTCTCACAATCAATAATTCAAATTCGAGAACAAGCCTATGTTCATACTTGTATCAATAATGCTCAAGTTAGCCCTTAATAAATATTTTGTTGACTCACTTAGCATGAGCATAATACATTAATATATGAGATCATAAGAATTTAAAGTAGAAACTAGTGTATGTCTATATTTATGTCATATACCATTTTTTTAAATTTTATCATAAAATACATTCAAAAAATGGTATATTGTCTATTGCCATATACCATTTTTTGAATGTATTTTATGATTAAATTTAAGAAAATGGTATATGACATTTACATGCTTCAGTCAGCTGTTGTAAAATATTTTGTTGACCCGTTTAGCATAAGCGTAATAATACTTAAGTAAGTAAGTAAATAAGTAAGTAAGTAATTATTTTATTAGAGTGACATGTGTATAATATCCAATAACATTAAGTTACATTACATAGAAACGAATGTATGATACACTCGGCCCAATGGACCTATAAGTCACTTTAAATATATATACATATTTCAATATTACATGCGTGGCTTGGAAATAGTTTCTTTACGGAAATTAAATGCTGATAGAATGATTTAAGCTGACTGTCTCGGAAAGTTTGTAATTATGTAAGCAAGAATGTCATTGTCATATACCATTTTTTGAATGTATTTTATGATTAAATTCAAAAAATGGTATATGACATCATTATCACCCAGTGTCGTTATACTTAAGTTAAGGTTAGCATTGGTAAACAAAACATTTCTTGAAGGAGTATAAAGAGAACAGTGAAGCAGGAAGTGAATTTCGTTTTCAATTTGACCGGAGTTGCACAAGATACAAAGTCTGTCATAATCTGATTCGTTTCGATAACATCCTGTCTCAATTCGAATAGGCAATATTCCACATCTGAATTGCGCTAGGATTGATCTTTCAGGTTTGGTCAGATTAAGTGATACATATTGTTCCTGGAGAGTGTTATGTTTGTATCTTTTGTAGGTCCGTAGTTTTGGGAATTTATTTAATAAGTCCATCCACTCGATTTCATAAAGATCTGCTACTGATTTTTGTAACTTGTCAATGTCGCAACACTTCATTTCAGTGAAAATATCCAACATATTGTTGGTACTAAAGAAATCTTTAACATTATAAAACCAGTTTTTGGTTATACCTGACATCGCCTCAATCACCATTTTGGTCGCTCATTATGCCCGTTAATAAATATAATTTCATATTTATCATTTTGTGTCACCAACATCAATCCAGTCCATTTCTCAACGACTAGAATTAAAATCACCAAAGATGTCATGAAAATATTAATGATTATTAATTAATAGATGAATTAGCTGCAGGTGGTGTTAAATTTGCTTATAAATAAAAACTTTGACCTTGCTACCTCACATTTACAAGTCCGGACAACAGAAATAAGGTAAGGTACCAAATAAACACTTTCCGCTGTATCTGAAAGATATGTAAAAGCGAGAATTATTCTCAATTAAGTTAATTTTTAAAAAACATTGCAACATGAGTTCGCATTGATCGAATGACTAAGGTATTAGCCTTCAGACCCAAATATCTAACTACAATGGGTTTAAACCCAGTAGACAACACGCGAAATAGACACTTGACTACGAACATGTGGCCATTTTATTATTCATCTATGAGATTGATGTCGTTATAAGTAAAAATGATTGCCAATGCAACGTTAACTTTGGAGATAAATGTTCTGCATCTGAATTCCGGCCTTAAAACATGAACTTTACTGTCGCAAATTGAGGTCTACCTGGCAACGCTAGTAATAAATAATTTTGATAAGGATGATAATGCTATGCAATTGGTTTATTTTTATTTATAAATGCCTAGATTTGAGTGAATCAGTTTTAACTGTAATTTAAACTAGCCGCTACATCCTACTGTCATATCCGGTCCATGGATCTATTCATGTTCATTTATTATGACTATTTCTGCAAAATTTTACCAATTCTGTTCCAAACCTGCAGCACCAGACGGTCGTTCCCCACCAGCAGTGCTCGGCTGTTAGAATGGGAGAAACGGAATAACTATAATGTGCTTACTTTTCCGATTACGTTAATTTTTACCATGAAATCTTGTGAAATATATTAAACTAGTTATGACCTTATTAGTTTAACCAGTTTTTACAAAATAAACATGTCGAGTTTATCAATGAGTTTACTATGTAGTAGCGAATCGAAAATTAACTATATTCCTTTATCATTTCGGTTGCTATAATAAGAATAACAACAACAACAATAATAATAAATAATTTTTTCTGATATATGCCTCGACAACCTTTCTGTCACTACCTACCAATATCTAGACCGTTCGGCGACCGTGCTTTTACTACTTTTTGTAAACCATCGGCAAGTTTAAATGTACTGTGTGATTAAGTTTTGTTTAAGGGAAACATTGAGTAGAATTAATATTAATAATTAGTGATAATGCTATGTAATTGTTTTTATTTTTATTTTAGGGATCATGAAGTTAGCAATATTACTTTTAATTACAGTTTTCGTAGTCGGCTGTTTCGGTAAGCTTGAAATAATATCAGCCCATGCCACATGGGTAACGCTTCTAAACATTCGCCCAACACCCTCACACACACCCTTCCTACACCCTCCCGCACACCCTGCACCAACACACACACACACACACACACACACACACACACACATACACACACACACACACACTGAAAAGATACAATCATTGACACAAATGTACACACGTACAGATAATTAGAAGAGTACCACACTTACTATGCGAAACATACTAATCCATGTCCGAATCACAAAGTAAGCAAAGAAAAACTAACATAAAAAAGTGAGACCGATGCTCCGGAAATATATCCTGTTTAGCTAGCTACATTCACCACAGGTGTAATCAAAATTGAGTGAAAGGAACATTGGGCTATGGGACGTCAAATATATTCAGGCCAATCCTGAACACAGACATCACACTTAGCCTAGGGTTGCAATATACCTAGGTCAACAATTTATTTGTAAGCAGCTTGCTTCGTTGTACAAAGTCCCCGTAGTGGAGAAAAGCTCTACCATAGCGTTTTAATTGTGAATCAAATACACCATGAGCAGGAGAAGCGGGTATATTGCTGCATAGTAAAGGAAAGCTGACAATAGAAAAGTTGAAGTCAACACGTTTGTCATAAACTAAGAACACATGGAAGGCATGCACAGAAAACATATAAAGACCTTAGAAATATAGATTCACACACTGTATGAATCAAAGATTTCTTAAAACACTAATTTTAGTGTACTGATAGATTTCTTAATTATTAATTAATTAATAAATTTATTTATTTATTTTATTTATATTTCATTTTTTGAAAATTGAAGCAAACAAACCTTAAACATTTAATGGACAAGTGGTATTTTATGGAGTAGTGGGTACGATAATAATATACAAAACACGGTATCATTCGACTTTTGTTTTTTAAAGTAAACATACCTTTTTTCAAACCCGATGTTCCTAAACGTAAAACGAAATGCGCAAATATGTAGGTAGATTACATGTATGATACTTTATGGTATAATCTCCCTTGCGGATGTTGTGTATGGGCCATGTGTGTTGCTTCGTTTGTATGATAAAATATTTTTTGCAATCGACGATTCTTTTCTTACTGACGATCATATACACTACTTTACGACGGTTTGCACATTGACTGAGAGGCCAAATATAGACGTGAAACTCAGATAATCAATACCAATAGCATGCTGATCAAATCCACGGATTTATACCATAAAACGAATAAAAGGACGGATAAAATAAAAAAAGGTAAATAAGACGGAGTTTCCCCCTATTTTGGCGTATTTTTTAATTAACAGTACTAAAAATTCTGACTTTTTGTATGGAAATTGAATCAAAATCAAACACTTTACTATGAAAAGGTACCTAAATGGCAACATTGCGCACTAAAAATGTACCGATCTGGACAAATAAAAAATGTGATTGGTCACCCTGCAATTACTTTGCCAATTTTCAGATGTAGCTTCAGCACGACAACACTGTATAACATACTGGATATACCCATACGACCGACAAGTACAGAGCTGGCGTGAAGCAAGGAGAATTTGTAAAAGAAAGGGAAGCGATCTGATAAAGATTGATGACGCAAACGAAGATACATTCCTCACTGGACTGCTGGACACGGAAAGTTGTAAGTAGATGGAACGGAGATTTAAGAATCAATTCACAATTTTATGTTTTTTTTCTGGTTGGTTTATAAAAAAATCGGGTTTGATAAAACGGGAAATGACAAACTTTGTTGATATATGTCATATGATCACATATCAAAAACAAACATACTAATCCATTTCAAAATCGCAATGAAAGGCAAAGTAAAAACTTTGAAACTTTTAACCAGGTAAGAAAGACCGGCTGTCCCAAAAAGGAGGCGTACTTCCTGTTACACCCGCCACGTGTGCTTGGTCAAAAATAAAAGTCGGGGGAAAAACGATTAATAAAAGAATAAAACAACCAGTCGAATACTACCAATAAGTCAAAACATTTCATTAAGTTACAATGAGCAATCGCGTATTGCATTTACTTGTTAAAAAGTCTTAAAATGAAATTAATTCTTATGTTTATTTTAGTTACACTTGGTCAAGATGGTTGGTTTATCGGCGGAAAGTACAGTGACGGAGTATGGAGATGGGCTGACGGTAGTCCTATGGATTATTCCAATTTTCCGTATTTCCGAGCTGGAGGTGGTAGAATCACGTTGTTTGCCGGAATATTCCGAGACGGAAGAAACGGAGCGTACAGATACACGTGGAACTACCTAACACGAAGATCAAGCAACAAAATGGGTTTCATTTGTGAAAAGAATTATTGTTAAAATTCAAACTATTTATTGTCGATTTTTCTTTCATATTCTTTGTGACAAACATACCAACCGGTTTTTAAAATCACAATCTCAACCGTCAACCACAGACATATCATTACTTTCTCAAATCTCAATCCCAAAACAATCCCAGAAGCAAAGTTAAACTTTGAAAACTGGCAAATCAAGTTTAACACGTTTACTTCCACCAGAGAAGCGAGTCCATCGACTACTCCGGAAGGGTAAGCTGTTTAGCTTATTGCACCCGTCACGTGTGAAATGAAAAACCCCAAACATATTAGTTCCAACCCAAATTCCAATCCCTAAAACAAAGTAAAAAACTATGATAACTGACAAATCAAGTTCAACACATGATCTTCCACCAGAGAAGGGCGTCGGGTACTCTGAAAGAGTCAGAGCATCCTCTTTAGTCAGTTATACCCGTCACGTGGAATCAAATAAAAACATAAGCACCAGTTCATGCCCAAATTTCAATTCCAAAAGTAAAGTAAAACTATAAAATCTGGCTAATCCAACCCAAATTCCAATCCCTAAAACAAAGTAAAAAGCTATGATAACTGGCAAATCAAGTTTAACACATGAATTTCCAACAGAGATATGAGTCGGGTACTTCGAAAGAGTAAGAGCATCCTGTTTAGCTTGTTACACCCGTCACGTGTAGAATAATAAAAAAAAAAACAAAAAAAAAAAAAAAAACAAACAAAAAACAAAAAACAAAAAAAACATGCAAGCCCAAATTACAATCCAAAAAGCAAGAAAAAACTATGAAAACTGGCAAATCAAGTTTATACATGAACTTCCACCAGAAAAGTGCGTCGGGTACTCTGGAAGAGTAGGTGCATCCTGTTTAGCTAGTTACATCCGTCACGTGTGAAAGCGAATAAAAAAAAAACATACACACTCGGTCAGTCCATGTCCAAAGCACAATCCCAAAATCAAAGTTAGACAACATACAAAGACGCCGTACTTATCAACAATTTTACCGTGATGTCGGTATTAAAACATTACAGATATATATACAGTCAAACCTGTCTATAAAGGCCAACCAAGGGAACCAGTAAAAGTGACCTTTATAGGCAGGTGGTCTTTTTATACAAGGTTCAAATAACATGAATAAAGAACAATTGGGATACAATTCTACTGACCTTTATAAGCAGATGACCCTTACATAGAGGTGGCTTTTAAGGCAAGTTGGGCTGTATTCATATGTCTATCTAGAGGAAATGTTTTATGGCCCAAGTATCTGTTTTATGTACCAAATTAAATTTTTAAAAACAATTTTAATCACAATAACCTTAATAAAGCAAATTTATAGTGTACTGAACACCAGGGCCTGATGGACATACAGTACAGGCCTGTGAAAAGTGTACCGCTATGCTAACGAATTATTACCGAATCGGCAGCTCGTCATGGCTATATTTCGATAGCTTACTGACAGCTGTTTTTCTATCTTGACAGCTTTTGTGTCATTAATAATCCATATTATAATCACTCTGCAGTCGTGCTTTGACCCCTTTTCGTTAAGTTCGGTGTTAAACTTTCGACTGGCCTGAAATGTATAATTACTTTTGACCCGACTTTGTCCTTTATAGATTTTGTTCTAAGGGACTCAAAACAGATTAATTTGTAATATTGACTTAGTTACCTGCATACAGGCCTGTCGAAAGTTTAACGCTAAGCCAACAAATAAGTCACCTCAGCTCATCGTTAGATAATACCACTGCAGTTACACAGTTGGTAGAGTGCTCGCTCCGTAAGTGGGAGGTCGTGGTTTCGAGCCCACTTGATAGTAGGTAGTGACTGTTCTTTCGCGAATCGCTCGGTATTACAAAATGAAAGTAACGGTTCTTTCGAATGGGAACTTAAAATAAACGAGGTCCGTGTCACGGTGGACTTGGCACAATAAAGAACCCTGCTGTACGTATAATGTGATCAGCGCAATGCACAGGTAAAATTAATGCACCTTCGCTTATAGCTGACAACGGCTCGATATAAGTAAAATATTGTTGACTGGGACGTAAAACACATTTATTTAACTCCTCTTAAACATATGGTATTGCTTTGACCAAAAAGATTGTCTTAAAATAAAATATACTAGTATTTTTACAAAATGAAATTTTATTGTATCATTCAGTTACGAAGATGGTTTCTTACCATTGTTGTTACTGTGAGGAGTCCTCTTTTAGTTTTACTTTTTTAACGACATAGATCGTTAAACACCATTACTCAACTCAGTTCATCGTCAGATATACCTGTATTGCGACAGGTTTAGAGCAGTTGCTATCTCTCTCGGCAGCTTTTTTGGACACTAGCTATCCAATTTTGACAGTCGAGCTTCAAGTTCTTACCGTTGGCTCGTCGATAAAATTTCGACAGGCCTGTATTGTATGGACTATTGCGAATTATTTTGGTTCTCTCCGGAAACTCGTGAAATTTTAATATTCTTGTAACAAAACCTAATTTACTGGCAACATACTGTGGTTTACTTACATAAAACTTATTACATATCCCGTTTTATAGCCAATTATAGCAACTATTCTTTTTAAAGCCCTAATAGGATCTGCTCTTTTGGTTATTGAATAACATAAAAACTATCACTATAAAATTGCTTTCACAAATAACAGTCCAATATTTTGAGTTTAAAAACAATTCTGTTCATCGCTTTAATTACTGAACAGACCTCTCGAAAGTTTAACACTGAGCTTACCAACAGAAGTCGAAGCTTGCTGCCGAATAGACGAAATATGGACAGGAAGTGATTAAAGATTAAGGCTACCGAGAGATAGATAGTAGCCGTGGAGTGTAGCTAACGAATGGCCTAGATGAGCCGCTGTTTTGACACTTGTAATGGCCTAGATGAGCCGCTGTTTTGACACTTGTAATGGCCTAGATGAGCCGCTGTTTTGACACTTGTAATGACCTAGATGAGCCGCTGTTTTGACACTTGTAATGGCCTAGATGAGCCGCTGTTTTGACACTTGTAATGGCCTAGATGAGCCGCTGTTTTGACACTTGTAATGGCCTAGATGAGCCGCTGTTTTGACACTTGTAATGACCTAGATGAGCCGCTGTTTTGACACTTGTAATGGCCTAGATGAGCCGCTGTTTTGACACTTGTAATGGCCTAGATGAGCCGCTGTATTGACACTTGTAATGACCTAGATGAGCCGCTGTTTTGACACTTGTAATGGCCTAGATGAGCCGCTGTTTTGACACTTGTAATGGCCTAGATGAGCCGCTGTTTTGACACTTGTAATGACCTAGATGAGCCGCTGTTTTGACACTTGTAATGACCTAGATGAGCCGCTGTTTTGACACTTGTAATGGCCTAGATGAGCCGCTGTTTTGACACTTGTAATGGCCTAGATGAGCCGCTGTTTTGACACTTGTAATGGCCTAGATGAGCCGCTGTTTTGACACTTGTTTGTTAGCGTGGTGTTAAACTTTCGACGGGCATGTACTGTAATATTTCCTTCTCAATCCTGATTACACACGTATAGGATGCATCTAGCTAAACAGGAGCACCCGGTCTCACTTCCATGGTAGAAGTTCATATGTTTACTTAATTGGCTGGTTTTAAAGGTTTAACTTTGCTCATAGATTGTGATTGCGGTACAGTTAAACAACATGCAAACCAATCTTACTAGCTCTTGATTGATTGGAGGTGTTCAGTCAGGTCGGCTAATATACATTCCGTAGCAAGCGCTATTTGATAAAATAAGAAAATTTTAGACAACATTTATGAGTTGTATGCTTTTTGTCCAAAACCTCTTATGTATGTCTCAGATGAAAATTTAAAACAGTGGTGTTTTTATCCTATAACCATTGACTAAGTAAATGTGCTTAATACTACATAAAAATAATTAATACAAGCTGTAAATAAATTGATTAAATTATATAAATGACTATTCTATTTTCGTTATTATAGACAAATATTTACATAATGTACGTAATATTACTAATGAATCTCTTTATGTATTTTATCAGTTACTTAAAACATCCAATGTAAATACCAGTATAAATTAAATTGTCTTTCCATGATTGAAGATTTAACCTGACTGATGGGGAACATCAGTTGACTTTAGCGTTATATTAACCATTGAAATGTCTAGAAATTGCGTTGATTGTGTTATAACTTCCATTGCGTGCAAAGCAAACTAAATAACGCGCACTCGCTTTTGGTTATATAGTTACATTTCACAATTTTTGAAAATCTTATTCTTGTTTTTGAATCCTGATATAAATTTAATTCAATTCTAATTGCTGGAACAGCCAATTAATGACAGCGCAGATGTAGGCGTAAGCAGGAGATGAGTGACGTTACAGTAACAAATGTAATTATACTGAGTCCTATAACTTCATTTGGTCTCAAACAGAGTTTAATACAATCAAACATTTTAAATATAAATAACCTCATAAACTCTATTTCACAAAAAAATATCTCAACTCGAGCAATACACTGATATGAAGTAACAAAGGCTAAAAATGTATCTTCATAATTATAAATCCAGGTGTTTGTATATTTACCAAAACAACAACCGACCATGTACACTAAGAAGTTCATCACCTCGTTTGATTGGTGATATCCAGGTAGATACATCTAAGTAGCAAGTTGCTTAAATAATGAAATTTATGTCCATAATGATTTGTATAGTTACGGTCTACAATTCTGCAGAATTCTCAGAACTTTAAAATTTAAAACCGATGTCTACGCACGCTGTTTATTTTTTTCGAGGTGAACTGATTTTCGCTTTTTCGTGATGGAACAATTTCAGCAAAAATAGGTACCACGCGTTCAATTTTGTATATATTCTCGATATTATACTAGTATAATGTCAGATTCATAAACCCGCGAAATATCGGAAATTACGAAACCGTAAAAATTTGAATCCGAGAAATTACGAACATTTACAGTAGATCCAATGATGAATGAGTAAATATACGCAATATTTAAAAAAAGGTCAATATACACCATAAAACAACTAGTTAAATTATATTAATTACTGTTTTATTTTCATTAATATTAACAAATATTTACATAATTAAAAATCACTTATGAATTTCCAAATGTAATTAATCAGTTACCACATCCAAAGCAAATACCAATGTAAATTAAATTGTCTCTCCATAATTGAAGATTTAACCTCACTGGTGGGAAACATGACTCGCTGATTGGAAACATCAGTTGACTTATGCGTATACACCTCATAAACTTCATTACCCACGAAATAAAAAATATATATCAACTCGAGCAATAAATACACTGTTATAAAGTTACATAGACATATTGACTGATAATATATTATCCAATACTTAATATAATTATGATAGCAGATATGAACCGGTATGTTTGAATATTGACCAAACAACAACCGACCATGGACACCAAGAAGCTCACCATTTTTTTTCTGAGTTGGGGATAACCTGGTAGTTGGCCAACATTAAGTACTCAATGCATTAAAAAGCTAGTGGATCTTTGCTCAAATAAGGACAATACATTCACGGTGAGTTGCATGGGGTTTGTCACAAAAACAGTTCAACGTTTTTTCCTCAGATCTTGAAAGCATAGCTTAATGAATATGCGTAATAAATTTTAAAAAGCCAATATTACACACGGTAAATCAATCAGTTAAATTATATTAATTACTGTTTTATTTTCAGTAATATTAACAAATATTTACATAATGTAAATTATACTAATAAATTTCTAAATATAATTTATCAATTACCAAACATCCAAAGCAAATACCAATATAAATTAAATTGTCTCTCCATGATTGAAGATTTAAGCTCACTGATTGGAAACATTCCTCATTGATTGGAAACATCAGTTGACTTTAGCGTTTTACACCTCATAAACTTCATTACACACGAAATAAAAAATATATATCAACTCGTGCAATACACTGTTATAAAGTTACATAGACATATTGACTAAATTTTTGTCTTCCAATACTTAATATAATTATGATAGCAGGTAAAGACCGATGTGTTTGAATATTGACCAAAACAATAACCCACCATGGACACCAATATGCTCACCGTCTATTTCTTGATTAGGGATAACTTGCTAGTTGGTCAATATGAAGTATTCAATACATATGAATAGCAAGTTGTTATTTGCCTAAACATTGATAATTATTGATAATTGTCCATGGTGATTTTAATGTTACTGTCCACAATTCTTCGTAATTCTCAGAACTTTAAAATTTAAAACAGATGCCTATTAGTGTGGCATGACGTATCAGAAAAATAGTTCCCGTGCGATTTTTGTGCTAAAAGTAATTTTTTGGATGTTTTGCTTTGGTATGATGTTAAGCTACTGGGAAAAATGGGGTTCAAATTTTCCTACCCATAGACTTTGACACCCAAAAACCCCAATTTGACCGTATCTTCTAATTATGTATTATGACATGTTATTTCGTAGATTGTTGTTTGCTAAAATTGATATTTGTGTGTATAATTACCGGGTTTTGATCATTTAATCACAAAATGGTGATGTTTCAGTTATTATTTACTCCTGCTTCTATTCATAAAGGGGGGGGGTAAATTTAGACAAACCCTTGTATGATCTTGAAAAAAATCTACATATTTTGCTCTTAAGATTCACACTTTCCTTTTTTATATTGAAATAACCTTTAAATAAAAACGGATCAATTTCAACCCCATAACAAGACCGAAAGTGGCTACAGTCTACTCCCCATTACGTAATTCGTGCTTTATCTTTGAATAACAACAAATGTTTCACTCTCACAATTCGTATGTTTCTTTTCTCTTTTTATATTTAAATATAAAATAGCTTTTAAATTTAAACTAATCAATTTCAACCCCATAACTTCACAGAAAGTGACTATCGTCTGTTCCCAGTCACGTAAATTGTGCTTTATGCTCTACTTCTAATTTGGTTTATATCACTTCGCAATTCATGCTAATATCGATTGCTTGCTTTGTTTTATCAGTTCCCGTTTTTGGTCTATTTTGTTAACGTTTATCCTGGGGCATTTTTCTTATATCATTATCTTAAAATCTTTTATCTTTTTCTTTAGCTCGAACGGAAGTTGTCAAACTCACATTCGCTAACGAATATTCTAGGTATAGAATGTAGTTTAATATTCTCGGTTAGTTTTAGGAAACAATCATAGGGGTAAAATAATGTTATTAAACCATCCTTTTATGACCAATGCTTGAGTCATTTCATATAATATGGAAATGGACAGCTGACCGTCTGTTTTTTCATAGAAATTATATTGTTTAATCGAGGTTGCTTTATTCCCCTATTGTTACTTTTAAATGATTCTTCATTGCTGTATGCAAGTGAAGTGTTTCTTCACAAATCGTGTTCCTCATTTTGCGCCTTCTCTATCTAATGTATATCCTAAAGTTGACTAGTTCTGATAATAATTGTCCTCTGAGAGTTTATTTAGGAATATCAAGTAGCCAAGGTCAGTTTCTTTTAGCATTGATATAGTTTTTGAAATAGAAAGCTAAAAGTTATAAATAGGCCGACCAATTTGAAAGGTTAGTTCTTCTAAAATCTCTTAATTTATCTTAATAAAGGCACGGTCTTAATTTATCACAAGAATATCCTTTACAACATTATTGGACACTTTTTTTACTGAAACTGCAGCTTATACACTGAAATAAATTCTAATGATGCTCTAAAAGTTATCTGGAAAGTGACCATCATAACAAGTCGTTATAATTCACCTTTTATAGATACAAAGTCAGATATTCAAAAAGGGTTTACAACTTATATAGCATGAAAGTCGGGAAACAAGCCCTGTAGACAAATAACAATTATTGAAAGATGATGATTGAACTGACACAGAAGTGATTCTACCAACCATAGTGTTTTGGTATTAGGTGTGCATAAGGGTTTTCCTTACCAACAGATAACACCTCAATTTGATGGTCACACCCTTGTCAAAATTTGTTATACCATTTCCTAACATTCCTTAACGACCTCCCTGAAGTGAATTACAAACAGACCATGTTCTACATGGCGTAAATGACTAGAATTCAAGAATAGGAAACACAGAGACTTCTATAAGGACTTGATTTCAAAACATGGCTTGCAGAGGAATATGGCTGTCTTTCCAAAAGAGAGATTGATTGTATTGCTATCAGCTATATAAGAAACTGGTGGTAAATACCTTCATAGGCAATGGCTTCGATAAAAACACATTGTCTCCACTGTTTGAGATATTTGATCAAACTCTCAAAGAATAAAGAATACCAGAGCGAGTCAGTTTGTACATTGGTAAGTGCAATAGATAGATCAACGGAAATAAGAGGAGCATTACTTGTGAACAAACACTACATTGGCAAAGAACTAAAAATCATTCAAACGTATTGACAGGTAGGTTTAACTACAAATGATGAATACAGCTTGTATGAGTATAAATTCCAGCGCAAACATGCCTGATGAAACTCGATACATGACAATATTTTTAAAAAATCTCAAAAAGTCTTCCTTCTATCCATGGAACATTTTGGTATTTAAACAATCTTCATGAGGCATTATTAGTATATAATATATGAAAAATACCATAGCTTCGCTATGTAGATCGTCAGTTTTTTAGTTCCGAGCCGAGAGCTGTTATTCGAGCATTTATTATAAAAGGAAGGTTTAAACAGCATTATACTAATTCTATGGGATTTTCCTAACTAACCGGAAGCATAAGATGTGCTCTGTTACTGAAAGATTACGTATATTGTAAGTTATACACCAGATTCCGGTATATTAAAAAAGAATAAAAATCATGTTTAATTAAAAACTTTAAGTTAACTTAAAAACCAAACTTACGTGACCGAAAGCAGATAGTAACCACTTCCGGTCAAGTTGAAGGATTGAAATTGATCAGTTTAAATTTAAAAACTTACTTATATTCCAACATAAAAAATGTATTACTTGAAAGTGAAAGTTTTTATTTGAGATTATACAAGGGTAAGGTCTAATTTGCCCCTCCCTCGCTAAAAAGAAACTAGGGGGTCGGAAAATTTGAACCCCGCCATGTTCTTATTGTTTTGCCTGAACTTAGTTCAACTAAACAAAAAAATCAATTTTAGGAAAAATAATCGTACGTAATTACACGTCATACCGCACTATATACTGCTAGATTACTTTTTTCGAGGTGTACTGATTTTCGCTTTATCATGGTGGGACATTTTCCGCAAAATTAGTACCCCGCATATATTAATGTATAGATTCTCGATCTTATAGTCACATTCATAAATCCGCCAATATTTTACGCCGCGAAAATGTCGGAAATTACAAAACCGCACAATCCGAGAAATAAGTACATTTACAGCATATCCAATAACCAATAACTGAGTAAATATGAGCAATATCTAAAAATAAGCCAATATACACGATAAATCAATCAATTAAATTATATTATTTACTGTTTGATTTCTATTAATATTAACAAATATTTGCATGATGAAAAAAATACTAATGAATTCCCAAATGTAGTTCATCATCAGTTACCAAACATCTCCGCAAATACCAGTATCGCCATGATTGAAGATTTAAGCTTACTGATTGGAAACATCAGTTGACTTTATCGTTTTACACCTCATAAACCCTATTACACACCAAATAAAAAAATATATATCAACTCGTGCAATACACTGTTATAAAGTTACATAGACATATTGACTGAAATTTTATCTTCCAATACTTAATATAATTATGATAGCAGACATAATGCAGATTGGAATTAACGGTTGTATTGATCACGTTACCGGCTTCTCTGCTTTAGCAGTAGGTTCCTTGTACAAATTAATAATTCAATACAAAGTGACAATTAAGATACAAGTTTGGAATTATACGGCGTGTTTATACCTTGTTATATAGACTGCAGCTTATCAATACCTACAAACTTACAACATAGAAAATTGAATAGATATGCCAGTTAGACAATACGATCATTTAAATCAGATTATTAAGGTCGAATTGTTACGATTTTGTCGTAAGAGATAATTCAGAAATCGCTTCGGAGATTTTTTTATTGGATGGTTTTGTCGATATATCTAAATTAACACGAGTGCGAATCGAATAGATGTGTAACAGTAAGGTGATATTACAATTTATATAGAATTGCTTTGTTACGTACATTTCCAGGAGATAATTTAAAAATAATTGGAATTTAAAAAAAAAGAATATTCAGATTATTTTAAAACTAGAAATATAGGCATATGGATAGAAAAATACATAGTATGTAGTACGACGATTTGTTTGCATCCGAATATTTAGGTAGCATTTTACTGATATAAGTGATAAATTAGATTGAACTCTAGAGGGAATTCGGGACATGTTTTGTATGATGTTTGCATAGCTGATATTCGAGTTATGATTCAAATATGTTTTTTTAAGGAATGGGAAGATGAGGCTCATGTGTGCTGATATTTTAGTCAAGATTAAGGTATGCTTTTAAAGGACTGAAAGATGATGCTCATGTGTGCTGAAATTCGAGTAATGATTAAAACAGATTTTTGAAGGAACTAGAAGATGGTACTCGTGTGTTCTGATATTTTAGTAATAATCCAGAAAGGCGTTTGAAGGAATTAGAAGGTGATGTGAACGTGTGCTGATATTTAAGTAATGATTCAGGCAGGCTTTTGAAGGAACTTGTAGGTGAAGCTCATGTGTACTGATATTTTAGTATTAGATTCATGCAGGCTTTTGGAGGAATGACAAGACGATGTCAATGTGTGCCTATAATTGAGTAATGATATATTTCAGATAGGCTTTAGAAGGAACTGGAAGATGATGCTCATGTGTTCTGATGTTTCAGTAATGATTCAAATATGTTTTTGAATGAATCGGAATATGACACTCATCTGTGCTGATATTCGACCAATGATTAAATTAGATTTTAGAAGGAATTGCAAGACGAGGTCCATTGTGCTGATATTCAAATTATAATACAAGTAGGGTTTAAGGAGAAATTAGAGGATTTAAAACTAATTATTTTAATCTTTGTCGTCTACCAATATAGTGATATTCCTCCTATTTAGACACAAGCGACACAGTAATTCGTCACACTTTTTGAACAATGTGTTGTTTTACCAATATTGTCAATACAATAAACTAGATCATTTTTATATCGAATTTTAAAATTTTGAAAATATCGAAAACCTTGTAAATGAATGACGTTACACTGATATCTACTAGTTTGAAATTTGATTCCATTTTAACAAGGATATTTTCATTACGTTGTGATTCATCGATATTTTCAATGTCAGTGTCATGTAAACAGTATTGTATCTCTCACGGAAGAATCACTGCGTCTAATTAGGATTACAATGCAGATGATGTCGTATACTTCAGGTGAAGCAGAATGAATACAAATAACTTGATGTCTTATACGGACAAAGCTTATGTCTAAGAGGCTTCAACATGAATGATAATAGTCTGAACAGACAAAAGATTAGAGTCATATACGAACCAATGAGCGCCTTTGACATTTAAATCGACAAATATTTATTGCAATTATACCAAACGTCAACGATTTTTCTTTGTAGTTATGTTATGTCACGCATTTGGAAATAGCATGATAAAGGTGAAACGACAATTGTTTATGAAAGGAATATATATGTGTCAATTTTTCTGAAATGATTTAAAACATACGGAAAGGTCGGAAGTTAAAAATGAGTCTCAGTGGTGGGGAAAACGTTTCTACAGATGATTGTATATACAGTCCTTCCTCCACCCTGGACGGACACAGTGACGATGATCTTATAAGCTGTTCGAGTGATAGACGAACTGGTAAAATTTGTAGAAGGGGGTATATAATGAGAGACAAACACAACGACCGATCAATTTCATTTTGCCAGAAAAGTCATAAACATCGGTATCATCCATATAGTCCATCATGTACTCCGGAAACCAATGATCACAATTCTCGCGAGAGTGAGAGTTTGTGGTCAAGTCGCGATTATGCAGACGAGGACACCGCAACTACACCGATTTGTCAAACATCGAAAAACAGCGTTTTGTATATCGATCCTATATCAGTTAAATATTTACTCGGCCAAATTGTAATACAAGAAGAACCTGGAAAGTTACGGGTCAGTGTTAGTCGACAGACCAGACGACAAAAATTTGTGTCACGTATTGTTATTTTTACTGCTATGTTCATGTTCTTTCTCAGCGTTACGATGGTTATAGTGTCACTAATGATGTCAAGTTCCATAGACCATATGGGTAAGTTGTATTAGATAAGGACCAAGTTTTCTCTCTCTCTCTCTCTCTCTCTCTCTCTCTCTCTCTCTCTCTCTCTTTCTCTCTCTCTCTCCGTCCGTTGCCTTTCGCGTGCAAATCATTATATACAAAATATAACCCTCTTCACCCCCTTCCTGTCCACAGTATATAACTCTTGTTGACTTGTATGTGTTATTGTGATGAAATTTCCATTCACTTAATTTTGATTACACAGATGGCGGGAAAGCTAGTTAAGCAGGAGGTGTTTATCATTCCAGAGCACCCGGCTGAAATTTCACGTGTTTAAACTATTTTTTCAGTTTCAAAGTGATTCTGACATAGATTAGTATGTATATTTATGATTTATTACAGTTTAACATTATATATAAAGTCGTACGTTGTAACACTGTTTACACTGGCTTGTATAACAAGAATAACGGAAACACTGCTTAAGATAAATAAACAAGGTCAAAGTAAAGTCCAACCTGCCTTCAAGGTCACTTCAATATAAGGAGCATATGCTTCCCAATTGTTCTTTTCATATTATTTGAATCGGTATATAGACGTCACCTGCCTATAAAATCCACCTTTACTTGTTCCCTTGGGTGACCTTTATGGACAGGTTTGACTGTTATTTAAACAATACCTGTTTTTTCGTAATTGTTTTAGATTTTGAAATCTCTTCATTTTTTTTAAATTTGTGTGACTTTATCGACATCGATATCTGTAGCTTCAACCCTGAAATGTCTGGTCTGTCAAAAATTAATAATATATTTGACGCCCCATAGTTCAATCTTTCTTTCATTCTTACCAGCTAGCTAGACAGTAGGTTCATACCTGTCCTCACCTACCCGATAATATTTCACGTGTTTATTTTATTTTGTCAGTTTTCAATGTTTTTACTTCTCTTTGGAAACTGTGATTTGAAAACGGACCAGTATGTTTGAATTTGTTTGAAATGGAATTTTTCATTTCGTTAATGTTGCCATCTCAATTAATGTATTAATCAAAAGAGCAACCATACCGGTCCATGGCCAAATCTTGATCCTAAAGCAAAATAAAAACTTTGAAACTGGCAAATTAAATAAAGCACAGGATTTTCCACTAGAAAAATTATGCCGGTCTTCCCAGAAGGATACGCACCTCCTGTCTCGCTAGTTACACCTGTCATGTGGGATATAAAAAAACCAAACATACCTGTCAAACTCGTTTATTTTACATGGTTAACATAAATGTCTGTTTATATAATGTCGATGTTCAAGACTTCAATTGTAGCGTGTAGTTTAAATAAACAAGTGCAAAACATTATTATTGTTGCAACTGGGGCTTTAAAAACTTCCTACATTTACAATTTTGTCACTGCATCCGTTTGGTGAGGCAGTGCTTAGTTCAATTATCAAGTAATTCTCCCGTTGTTATCAGTATGATGTGCTTAGTAAAGGACTGGTTTATTTTTCCAACTTTCCTTACTTAGAATGATCTGGTAAATTAAAATTTTGGTAAAGAAATGGATTACCTGTCGTATGTGTATTGGTAATTAAAATTTTACAGGTTTCGCATTTTGTATTTACAAGTTGTAATGGTCAGTATAGACAAACACCATTGACCTGTCCGCTTGACCTTTCATTAGGAATATTCATATAGGGGATCCACCTGATACATTGGTAGTGTTAAGATCGAAGTTAATACATATACATATTCTTTATATGACAAAGCAAATACCTGTGTTCTTTATACATAGATGTACTTGGTTTGTTTTTAAATAAAAAGGTCAAGCGGACAGGTGCAAAGTCCTGTCTTCAGACAATATAGATGTTGGCTATATACTTTGTTGTGTTATTTTACACATTGTATGAATTTTCGCAGAAAATTTTCGACAGCGAAATTAATAAAAATTAGTTCACCACAAATAAACATACACTTGCAGTATTCAAAACTGGCACATGCCGGTATCTTAATTTTCATAATAAGAATGCAACCACAATAAGCTGTCCTAGATTCTACTATGTCGTTTGTAGATATTCCAAGAGTCCCTGATGAATCCATAAATCGTAATTATCTTTGCATGTTTTACCTTGTCATTTAACTTTCCATGCCTTTGATTTTAATATTATAACATAATCAATACTTCTATTAATTATATATATTTCCTTTAGATCTATTCTCTCTAGTCTTTGATGATGCCAAAACTCGTTTGTACTGTACCAAAGCTCACGTAGATAAAAATTTGTTAACGAGATTCCGCTTTTAAGCTGCTGCTGCGCTTTGAACATAGCCTATTTAGTCTTATTTCTTTGTTTTACGTCACTGTCAGGGCAGCATTTCGGAAAAAATATGTTGATTGTATATTACGTCTTCCATGTTGAAGTTGAAATAAAATTGTGTTTTGATATTTTCAACAAGGTCAAAGATGTAAATGGTTTATTATTATTATTATTATTATTATTATTATTATTATTTTAATTTTTGCTTTTATCATCTGGCCTATATCATCATTAGTTCTTGTTTTTTACTATTGTGTGTTTTCCTGTTTGTCAGGTTTTCAAAATTCGTTTGGACCTTATTCACAAAAATATTCGATATTGCCTTTCATAAACTGGCATATCTGCTATCACACATAAAGTTACATCATCCATATTTATGTTTATATTTATTTAGTAACTAACCCATTTGTGAAACTTTTGCTTATTTCAATTATAGCGTGTGTGTCGCTGATGGCATTTTACAGTATGGGCCTTTATCGTGCTACAACTATCCTGACATGAGGATCGGGCTTATTTTGAGTTCCCATTCGAAATAATCGTGACTTTTATTTCGAAATGCCAAAAGAACAGTCACTACCCACTTTCAAGTTTTGTGTAAGACAAGGCCGGGGATCGAACCCACGACCTTCCACCTTCGAAGCGAGCACTGTACTATCTAAGCTACCACACTAGTTTATATTATAGATAAGCCTAAAGACCCATTACCTATTTGCTTGCAATCTTAACGTACAAGACAAGACAAAGGGGCGCCTAGTCGCTTGCCATTTAGGTCTATTAAAGATTATACAATAACTGACTAATTGAATATATATCTCTAATTTAAATTGGAAATATTCGATAAGTATTCAATTAGTCAGTTATTGTGTAATCTTTAATAGATCTAAATAACAAGCGGCAAGGCGATATAAAACAAAAACAGAAAAGATTCTGAAAAACCAATTTCTATATAAATGTCAAATTAAAGATTCGCTCTAAACATAATGTACCTGTATATTTTAATATTGTATTGAATATCAGCGCTTTAGTCAAGAAATGTAAGTCAAAATCAATAGATTAAAACAAATTAAGTCTTCTTAACGATTTGTTACATATAAAACTTATAGATCTTAACCAGATAATCATGAATTATTGTTGTTGTAAATTCTACCAACACAATGCATATCTGTATAAAATGTAGTCCTTTGTTATTTCCAAATCAGTTGTAATGTCATAAAGGTACCTAAAATAGAAATATGAAATTTGCAACTGAAAAGGATGTACTTGTGTACTTGGCAACAAACAACGTAACCAAGAACACCGCACAATAGAAATGTGATAAAACAAGACGACAAGACACAATAAATTAATACAGTCAAACTTGTCTATAAAGGCCAGCCAAGGGAACCAGTAAAAGTGGCCTTTATGAGCAGGTGGCTTTATATACAGGTTTAAATAATATGAATAAAGAACAATTGGGATAAAATTGTATTGGCCTTTATAAGCAGGTGGGCTTTATATAGAGGTGGTCTTTAAGGCAGGTTGGACTGTACATCAACAAAATCTTAATCTTTATGCCAAGAAGATTCTGATTATTTATTATCCTTAGAGTCAATGAGGCAATAATAATATCATTTGTTTGTTAGACTGGTCTCTTCTAATAATAATGACATTTGTTTGTTACACTGACCTCTTCTTGTTTTCTTTGTGTGTTTATTCCGTCAGTCTTTACTCTTCTGTGCCTTATGTTATAACATTTGCTTTGTTGAGTACACTTTTTTACTCTCCTTTCTATTTCACCTCCTTAAGTAGAGATAATATACAACATTCTTCCGGAGCATCTGGTCTTACTTCCCTGGTAACAGTTTTTCACGAGTTAAACCTTTTTTGCCAGGTGTATAGTTTTTACTCCCTTTGGGTGTATGGTTTGGACATATATTAGTATGTTTGTTTTGAAATGATTTGTCAATTGTCATATGCGTGGTTTTTTTTAGCTGCAAACTGTTTCTATATATATTTGTTATATATATTATATTTGTTACAATGCATTCTAAAAATACCATAATCATTAAACGAAAGATTGTCATTTTCAGTTCTTTTTGGTATATTCATCTAGTGTGTCTGAAGCAGCTATTACAACAATCAATGCGCATTCCATAACTGTGTCGGTTCACCAATTTTGTAACGAATTCACAAATTGTGTAACCAAATAAAAACAATACTATTTATTTTATAAATAAATAAAAAGATTACATTCTACTATTTTAAATCAATTTTACTGAGTTATCCATTAGCATAAAAATAATACTATTAGGTCTCTTCACCCATGCATATAAAACACATATAGATAAATCCTACCCAGGTAATCAAAATCAATTATTCGATGAACTGTTACACGGAGAGCAATATCAAACTGATTCTATCATCAATAAAAACAGCCCAAAGGAATGAAATTTTGTTGTTTTAAATTTATTTACATGTAAATACATGTATAAACCAGAAATATCGAATTTTATCTAATCGTTCATGAAACATTCCATTCAGTTTTGAAATTGATTTTTCGTTGGTATGTAATGGAGCGATAAATAAAATTTTAGGATAATTTGAACATTGAATTTGTAGTCACAGAAATAAACATTGTCTGTACCATTCGTACTGGTCCTTGTATCAAAAAAATTCATCAGCCTTTATTTAAGAAATGAAATTGAGTTTTTTGTTTTTCATGAGGTGATGAAGAGAATGAGAAATCCGCAAATTAATCATGAAAGATTTAATTTGCGGATTTCTCATTCTCTCCATCACCTCATGAAAAGCAAAAAACTCAATTTCATTTCTTATATTTACAATTCATCGACAATTGACTGTTACCTAAAATTAAAGTTGGTAAAATAATATACAATGTATCTTTTTGACACGTAGCGGCTGGATGAACAAAATCGTGGGAGCAGCAATTTAACCTGAATCTTTGATGACTAGTGTCGCTGTTTTGCGGACAAAAAAAAGTAATCCCTTCAAAGTACTTAAAATAAGTAATGAAAAATGAATAAAACTAGATTTTGGCTAGTAATATTTTAATTATAATTTTATTGTAAAATGTAAACAAAAAAGCTTGTTACAAAACGTGTTACTTAATACAAGTTCACATTATGTATTCATGCGCCATTGATAAAAAACGGGTCAACATAACGTCATCAAGGTCACGCGAATACCCCGTTGCCTTTATGCACAGGTGAAGGCAATCAGTCGTTAAAGCTTCATTGAAGGAGTGTTAATCAGATTATAAATATATAGGTGTATAATTCTTGACTGGGATGTAAACCATTAATATTATCACGCCACTTTATCACTCTTTCCCATATGTTTTTTAATGAAAATCCAGTATACCGGTCCATGTTTAAATGATAATAAAACAAAAGAAAACTTTTTAATACAATAAAATGTAGTTAAGTTATGAACTTCTACAAAGGAAGTAAGACGGAGTGTCCGGGAAAGGAAACGTTGTAGACAGATTAAATATAGTTAAAATCATGAAGTTTTACAAGGAAAGTGAGGTAGGGTGTTTTGGAAGAGTAATCGTCGCCGGATAAATTAGCTACATCCGTCACATGAATTACTGGAAGATCAAAACTATGGGATGTCAAATATATTATCGAGAATAGGCGTTAATTACATATTCTAACATGACCTGTGTTTTTCATCATATGAAACATAAAGAGAGCCAGCAGTGGTATAACAAACGATATACCCATCGCTGTTCCGTTTTAATGACGTACTCCCTTGCTTATTTTATGACGTCATGTTATGTTCCGCGAACAATGGCTGTGACGTAATTTTCTTTCATAAAATCATTTATTTCAATGGAGGTAATCTCAACAGCCGAATTGTTTGAATGAACCGTTTTGCAAATAGATAGTAAAATGTACTTCCGAAGAAAGAGTTCGCAGTGTTTATTTCAATCATTTTAATCAGATAGTCAGATTATTTCTTAATTATACCAGTGTTAATTTTATAGTATTAGACGGCCATTTCCGAATACAATTACTCAATTGTAGTGCTTGGACAAAAATTGTAAACCTAAATTTCTTCAAAGGTTTGAACAAAATCCAAAATCCAAAGGACCAAAATATATTTAAAAAAGTAAATATATTAATTGATGTCTAAATCAAAATCCAGAAGCAAAGTAAAACTTTGGAACTGACAAGTTTGGTTAGACATGTTAACTTCCACCACGGAAGTGAATCCGGGTGCTGCGAAATAGTGGAAATTCCTGTTTATCTAGCTACAAAAAGATCTTTAAAAATACATGTATCGTGCGTGAGGGAGTATATCTTAGATTTCTTAAAGTTTAACTAAATCCAATAATTTTTTTTTGTGTGTCTTCACATGAATTATTTAAAGACTTTGACTATCACGTTGATAAACACAATTTGTAGTAGGTGTTTATATGGAAATTACGATCTTGTTCCCGGATATACACTTCAAACGTTTTAACTGATTTATATACATAAGTAGGTGTTTACAAGTATCTCTCTGTAGACATGGTATTTCCCTCATCCTTTGTTATTCATGTGAACTCTCAACAATGTTCAGTCACATTCCCGATACACGGTATACATACTTATTTTGGTCAACCTTTGGCATTATAAGATTGACTAGATAGAAATGTTAAAAGTATCATCTTAGCTGATTACTTACATGACATATTTATTATCCTACGCGATGTAGTTATAAGTTCTTTTTTCTCGTTGGCAATTGTACTCAGCACGCGTGATTTTGAACCATCACATGTGACGCGTTTGGAACTAAGTAATTGTATTATCTTACTATAAAACAAACCAATCAATGTCTAATTTACAATCCCAAAGCAAAGTAAAATCTTTGAAACTTGTTTATTGAGTTGAACACGTGAACTTTCAACATGGACATGGTAACTTGGGCTCCTTAAGGGTAAACATATTCTGTTTAGCTGGCTACACCTGCTAAGTGAAAAAACTAAAATTGAAATCAAAACGAACATAAAATTAAATATATCCATGTTTTTATATACAGAGATATCACACTTATCAACAATGATGAGATTTTAGCCATTAAACTTTGAGGACCTTCATAAGCCTTCTAATATCCCTTGATCTACAATTAATCTATAAGTGGTTTCCTTCGTTGTATGAACTTTTTACTGAGGAACAAACTCTATCATAACGTATTAATAGTGAATCAAATGCACCATAAGCAAGATATGCAAGGATAAAAAGGTAAAATGACAATAAAGCTTGAATTGTCATACAGTTCTTGCACTATCCTATAATTACATATTATACCAGTTTTATATTTACAGCACTAGACGGCCGTTTCGGAATACAATTCCTCATCAGTAGCGCTTGACCAAAATTATGAAACCAAATTTTTTTAAGATGTTGAAAAGCTACCCAAAGGACCAAAATATATTTTACCAAATTAAGCTAAGGAAATACTTAGTTTTTGAGAAAATTCAAATTTTAACCTGCAGAAAATTTAGACAATTATAGTATATTTCATTAATGCTAAAACGTGTATGTGTGTACATAAAAATATATATTTCATCCATTTGAAATCTATTTGAACAGATGACGCTCCACTTTCAAGTCTGTCCCGTCTATTTTGTCAAATAGTAAAAACTTAATCTTCATAAAGTACGATAAATCTTGTCGGATTTTGTGCAAGACATCTGATAGGTTGAATGTTGTTTTCAAAAGAAATACATGTTGTCTCCATCTTTAAAAATATTATCCAAAGATCATATCAAATTGCAGATGGTATTGTATTTTCTAATAAGGTAAGATACAATTGGCTGTATGAAATATATGAAGTGTAATAGCCTCCTGGGGTTGTACATTGTACTTGACCTTATACGGCAATACAACTTAATGTTATTTCCTCCTCGAGTATCTAGCCTTACTTCCCTGTTGAAAGGTCACGAAATTTTATTAATTTGTGCAAGATTTTACTCTCACTACTGGTGAGGGATTTTATTTCGAAACGGCCGTCTAGTGCTTCACAATTTTTAAAAATTTCTTTGCTTTAGGGATTAATTGTGTTTGATTCATATGTTTTAATATTTGTTCTTGCAAGACCACACAACGTATTGATCTGTTGGGGATAAAAAGCCGATAAATGCTCTACATTGAAGACATATTAAACAAGCTTCAATTTTCAGTACACGTAATTCTATTTCATATCGGCATTCAGGGTTAAATGAAACGTTTATTTTATACAGCGACATGTTTATAGAGTGAAATTCCTTTTTAAAACCATTTGTTTTTTGTTCATTTCAGTTAAATGTTATATTGTCATTCAAGTTTCCATATGATTATATACGCAAGGTATTTTTATTTAATTTGCCAGTTTTTCAAAACTGTAAATTCTCACTGGCGGTTTAACCTAATTTTCCAGTAAACTAAAATTTGCAATTTTCAAAGTTTTACTTTTGCTTTTAGGTTGTTATTGGCGGAAGTTTTCATATTTAACATTATTTGCGAGTTTTCAGAGTTTTAACTTTGTTTTGGTATTGTGATTTGGACATGGAGCAGTAGATTCGTTAATCTCCTTATCTTACTATTTTTTTTCTTTTATTTCCAAGTCACTAAAACAACAAACATGTTTTAGACGAAAAAATAGACTTAAGCAGTAGATGCTTCCCATCCCGCAGCTCCCAGCATCACTTCCCTAGCGGAAGTTTTCTAATTTAACATTATTTGGAAGTTTTCCGAGTTTTAACTTTGCTTTAGTATTGTGATATGGACATGGAGGAGTAGGTTTGTTTTTAATCGTCGACAAATAACCTTATTTTACTCAAGGACTACTTTTATCTCTTCCCATCCCAGAGCTCCCAGCATCACTTTCCTAGCGGAAGTTTTGGAATTTAACATTTATTGCGAGTTTTCCGTTTTAACTTTGTTTTGGTCCTGTGGTTTTTTACATGGAGCAGTAAGATTGTTTTTAATGGTCAACACATATCCTTATCTTTAGTATCTTTAAACTACTGTTTTTATCTCTTAAGTCATTAAAACAACAAACATGTTTTAGATGTAAAAAATCTAACAAACAAATAACTGATATTGAGCGACACAGAAAATCATTATAATCTGATGATCGATTTTACTGTTTCCAATGTACAAAAGAATGCTTTATGTATAATCTAGCTATGTAGGTGATGGCGCAGATTGTATATAGGTAAACAACATCGACCTGTCCGCTTGACCTTTGATTTAAATATTCATTATGGACGAGTAAATTAAAGAAATAGGGATATATTTCGTCTATACGATATGAACACTAGTCATGGACAATGTACAGTATATATGTAATAACTGCGAATCCTAACCTACCGATGTGTTGGGTGGTCTCTCCAATATGAATATTCCTAATGAAAGGTCAAACGGACAGGTCAATGTTGTTTGCCTATACCTAGGTGATGCATTGGATATTAATTTCTATTGTGACATGATACATTATCCGTGATGATTAATGCTCCTAATACCGTAACAATAGAAAACACAATAAAAAGTTGGTTTTCGATATATACGTGTATTTCTAGTTCAAAAAATATTAAAATCTTGAAAATGTAGTGTGAAAGAATTTTCAATTTTAATCGACTAGTGGTTACGGTTAAGCTGCATAACAAACATGATAACTTCAATTTTTAATTGCCAACTTTTATTTTTCTATGCACCAATATACCAAATTCCGCTTATGGTGTATTTTTACCATGAATACCTTATAGTAGAGCTTGTTCCATATACAATGAACAAATTGTTGACCTATAGATATTGCAAGTCTATGCTTATCAAGGTCCTAGAAAGAGTTTATGACAGCCATCACATGTTGATAATAAGTATGATGTCTATGGATTTAAAACTATCCTTGACACATCCCATTGTTTCATATTCCTTACATTCTCAATTTCGAATCTACAAGTTGTAGGTGTAATCAAAAACAAACATACTAATCCATGTCCTAATCACAACCCAGAAGCAAAGTAAAAACTTTGGAACTGACAACTTAGGCCAGACACGTGAACTTCCACCAGGGAAGTGAGACCGGGTGCTCCGGAAGGGTAAGCACCTCCTGTTTAGCTAGCTACACCCGCCACGTGTGTAATCAAAATTGTGTGAAAGGAACATGGAACTATGAGACGTCAAATATATCCAGGGCAATCCTGGCCACAGAGACATCAAACTATCTAAACAGAAGGTGATTACCCTTTTGGACCACCCGGCCTCCCTTCCGTTGTGGAAGTTATCATGACTTTAATTTGCCAATTTTTACTTTGCATTAGAATTGTGTTTTGCAAAGGACTGGTGTTTTTGTTTTTGCACAAAGTGGTATAAAAGAAACTATAAATTACACAAAACTAGTTTCACTTCAATTCCTCAGGGCGCAGTTACTCAAAGCTCCATTAAGTTAATCACTATAATTTTTTATACTGTAAAAACTATTATTTCTAAAATGTATGGTTCAAGGTTAGTGTAGAAAATTGCTACTATTAGTCAGAGACATTTTTTTAATATTGTATATAATAGACTATCTCTTTATTAGATAAAACAAACCATGCTAATCCATGTCCGAATCACAATTCAAAAGCAACGTAAAACCTTTGGTACTGACAAGTTAGGTTAGGCACCTGGGGAGTGAGGCCGGGTGCTCCGGGAGGATAAGCACTGCCTGTTTAGTGAGCTACACCCGCCACGTATCAAATTAAATTTTGTTACTATTGCAATTTTAAAACTCATATATTTACTTGCTGAATAGGTGAAATCGAAGATGTACTGAATACAGATATATTTCAGCAAATTTGATAAAAGTAAACCTTGTTCATGATCAATATCTATGAATTCAAATTTCGTTCATATGGTTCTATTCATAGCAATATATGAAATAAAAGTCTGCCATAACAGGATAATACGGGGTTATGTAAATGTCGGTTATATATAGATATCAATACTTTGGTTATAGAATAAATTTTAATTTGACAAAAACAATTTTTTGTCTACCTATGCATAACGTAAAGTTAAAATGAAGTTATGTAAAGCATAAAAAATAATTAGAGTTTCTATATATTCCAAAATCTATTGTGACACAACAACGCATATCTCTTCTCATGTATGGCAATGTTAATATAGATGGATATTGTCATGTCTAACTCCGTTGACAAATAGTTAATAATGCACAGAATGAACAACGTACAACATCAGCCATTTCAGGAACTATTTATAACAGATTACGTCACAACAATGTTTTGGTATTTATACGTCATACACTACATGTACTAACATACAAAACGGTAAACGAGTTCGGATTATGACAAAACAAATAACCCTATACTCAACAGATTCGTTAAAATAATTAAAATCATATACTAGTGTATATGCAATCAAAACGGTAAATAAATTGATTATTTGTTTTATTGATTGGTTGAATGAGGTTTTTTGTCCCTGTCGAGAATATGTCACCTATATGGAGATGAATTGGCAGAAATTTTTACCTTTGCAGTGAGCTCAGGGCAACGTAAGGAGAGGGTTCTTTAACGTGTCACGCCTACCGTGACACGGGGTATTGGTTTTTAAGGTCTCTTCCAACCATATGACTTTCATTTTTAAATGCCGAGTATTTTACGAAAGAACAGTCACTACCTTTTTTCAAGTCCTCGTCTGACCCAGCCGGGGTTCGAACCCACGACCTCCCACATACAAAGCGTATTAAACTTTTGGCACAACTGTACTGTAATGTAGGTGTGCATAAAACAATTATCTTTCGCCAGAGTAATATTTTTAGTCCAATTTGTGTATTACACTGTTTTTCTTTTTTGGTATATTTGCAACTAGTCGTAACTGTTGCAGTATATTTTTAGTTTTTATTTTGCAGTTGAGATACTTACGAACTATTTCAGAAGTGTTTAATTATATCAGGACCCTCCACTCATGATCAGTCATGTCAGAACTGTAACCTACCACCAAATTACTTTTTTGAGTTGAATACTTGAATTATTAAAATCATAATACGATATATATATTTTTATTTTGCAGTGCGCCAAGCTAACACGTTACTTCAGAATGTTGTTCCAGTGGACTCTTCATCAACGACAGATTCATCAACCATAGCGTATAGGAATGTAAAATGACATCCGTTTGACTTTGAAACGTCCCTTAGATCTCTGTTTGGCCAAAAGCTAATGAAATATGTCTAACAAGCATTTATAAACACGGGAAATAACAAGAATAGCTAAAGATGTGATACTATGATAAACAATGCATAACATATCAAAGGCCCATAGTATGGCAATTTACAAGAAACGAATCGTGAATGTGAATATTACTTACATTTACTATACCGTACGGGCATGTAATATGTCATCAGTTAATCTGAATTCATTAACTGTTCGTCACATTGTCATTAAAATGTCTATAAAAATTTGTAATGGTCATAGCTATTCCAACTGAAAAGTATTTATAAGCAGGCGAAGTAACACACATAGCTGAAGATGAGCATAAAATAACTCATTAGTAAATGTCGCTACATTAACGACAGTGTCATCCGCCATAGTGCACATGCTGTAAAATGACATCCGTTTATTTGAATGTAAAACGTTATTAAGATGTCTGTTCGGTCATTAGCATATGTTATCTAAAAGCATTTATAGGCACGTGGAACAAGAAGAATATCTGAAGATGTACATAAAAGAAGTAAACGGCTCTTTATCAGTGATCAATGACAGTCGCATCAACCATAGTGCACAGGGATGTAAAATGACATCATTTCCTCTGAATTTTAAATGTCATATGGTAATGATCTGTTGTGTATCATATAAAAACTATGATAAACAAAGCATAACATATTAAAATAGCAAAATATGACATTTTACTTGAAATGAATCATGAATGCCCAGACAAGTGATCCTTGTATTAACTATTCCGTGCTAGCATGTAAAATGAGATCATGTTATCTGAATTTCAAATGTCATATTTTAATGACTTGTTATGACACTTAAAAACTATGAAAGATGAGCAATGCATAACATATCAAAGTAGCATAGTACATGTATTGCATTTTACGTAAAAGAATAATGAATGCACACACAAGTGAAGACATTATGACATTTACTATAGTGTACAGGCATGTAAAATTTAGATTTTAAATGTGATATTGTAATAGCCTGTAAAAACTGTGATAAGCAATGCGTAACATTCAAAGTAGCAAAGTATAGTGTTTTACACGAAACGAATCAGGAATGTGCAAAAAGTCAACATCGCAAAATATGACATCCTTCATCTTAATTTTAAATGTGATATTGTTGTTGTAATGTTCTGTTTTGTCTCTTTGAAAACACATGTGATAAAACAATGCAAAACACTGAAAGACATTTCACAGGAAATGACTTACGAATATAACGCATGCGCACAAAAGTGAACATCGATGTAAAGACTCAAGTCTAAAAAATATTATTGTGTTGATATCTTTAATTTATGCAGGAACCCTTTAACATCAACTGAAACTGTGGTTTTGTGTCCAGTGACCCTCGGAAGTTATGGACTGGTTATTGCGGTCATGTAAAGTGGAAATTAGGTTGTGATTCCCCACGTGGAATCGTGGAAAACTGAAAAATAACAGGGAAGAAATGTAGCGGTCTGGGTAGCTCGGTTTGTGGAGTATTCTTTTATAGTGCGCGAGGTCCCAGTTCAATCCCCCACCCGACCCTGCATCATGTCTCCTCCTTCATGTTTGTTTTACTGTGAAACTTTATGGTAAAGGAACACGAAGTGAAAAAAAATGTAAGCGTATTGATTTTAATGGTGTACTGAATTTAGCATTTTTTCGACGATACAGTAAAGCTTATTTGAATTCACCGCCAAATTAAATACAATCATAGTACACAAAGTGCTTGGGATTTCCTATTTTTCAAGTCCATCTGAATTTACCCAAATTATATTTTGCGCTAAAATCGTACTCGCTAAAATTAATATATTTATGGTATTCTGGGATTTCAGAAAACAACGTTTACCGCCCTACATTAGGGAACATATTTTTGCAATCCTCAGGGACCGTCCCAAACTAAGTTAGAATTGTGTAGACGGGGATAAAATTCTAAACGTGGTAAGAAGTTATTGTTGGATTTCTTTTATGAGGGTAATATCTGAATCTGTTATGAGGGTAATATCTGAATCTGTTATGAGGGTAATATCTGAAATCTACTGTATCGCACTGAACATAGTGATGAAAAGGAAATCATAAAAATTAAGATAGAAATACCCAAATCTGTTTTTGACGAACATTGTTGAAGTGTTAGAGTATTTCAAGCAAACATCACTTTAACACTTCTATGCCCTAACTTTTCGCCACTATAACGATACTGATAGAATATTCAAGAAATTCAAAAATTTTAATTTTTCCCAATTTTCGGTCCGAGAACTACTGATAAGCATTGAAACGTCTGTCTTGTTTTTGCCAAATCAAAAAAGCTTTAGTAATAGTTCATAAGTAATTTATATAAACTAAATCGACAACAATACTCCATGAACAAACCATAATAGGTGTAATATATGATTCTCTCTTTGAAGCACAGTAAAATTTGTCGGAAGTTTAACACTAAGGTAACGAAAAGGGATTGAAGCTCGACTGCCGTAAAGCCGAGATATGGATAGATAGTGACCGAAAAGTTGTTGAGAAATAGATAAAAGCTGCCAGAAAGTCTGGGATAACGAGGGACCTGTCAAAACATTTGGGCTAATGAAAGGAAGTAAAAGCTCAAATGCAAAGAAGCCGAGATATGGCTAGCTAGTGACCGAAAAGTTGTGAAAAGATCGATAACATCTGCTGAAAATTAAAACTGTAAAGATATAGCTAATGTGATTCGAGATGAGCTGCCGATTTGATTTTATTTCCCTAACTTAGTGTTAAACTTTCAACAGGTATGTACTGTATTTAGCTCATACTGGTGTCCCTAGCGAGTTTGTGTTCTAAATAGTTAAACGCCTTAATGATACCCATCAATAATAGAAGGATTAAACCTTTGATGTATTACGCTTATGCAAATTATCTAGGTATTGAATTTTAATGTTATTTCGTTTTAAAGTGTAATGTCCCAAAGGGATTCTTTCATAATCTTGCAAATCGAGTTACGTGACAACCATTTGGAATGATTTCTTTTTGTACAATTCACTAAAATCTTTTTTTGATTAAAAAAAAAACTAACAATGACGTTATTAACCCATGCTGATAATTTCTTGTACATCCAGTGGAGTTTACTGGCTGTTTATTTTTAACTTGTAACAAGTTTTACAATTCCGTTAATCGGACAAGTCGTATCCTATGTCAAAATTGCCCTACCGAAATCATATAAATCCACCAGCACCATGTCTAAGTATATGTTTATATCGATGACATTTAGCTTGTTCCCAAATGGCCTAAGGTTTAATAAGTTTATCTACCTAAATCATTGCAAGGAAGTCCGATTCGGGGATGTTTTTTTAATTTGTATACTATTTTATACCCATTGTATAAACCAATTTTATATCTATTGTATAAAAAAGTTTTCTATAACTTTATGTTTAAGCTTGTGAAAAAAACATTACACCAAATATTGTGTTACATGTACATGAAAAATACACACATCGATTGGAGATATTTTGAGATACGTATTTTGCATAAAATATATGTAGCAATGCAGTCCCTGGTTGTACAATCGTTCCTAAACTAATATTTTCCTGAATTTACATTTAGCTAATTTTTACAATCTTTTGAATTCAAAATGCAATTGTTTAACAAAACTAGAATATTTGAGGTATAAACTTTAAGTGGTCTTAAAATTGACATCATATTTAATCGAATATTACGAACAATAACAAAATTAGAACTTTATTTTGAGAGCCAAATACCCCCGCCCCCAACATTGACCTTCTGGCATTGATATGCGACACATCGTATTATGCTGGTTTACATTAATATTTGTGCCAAGTGTGATACATCTATAGGCATGAAAGATATGGCGCGGATACGATATTGGGACAGACAGACAGGGTGATTCCTATATAGCCCCTAAACTTCGTTTGCGGGGTGGGGTGGGGTGGGTGGGTGGGTGGGGTGGTATGGGTTTATTATTACTCAGGTTTGAAATTTTCCTGGCTTAAGTAAAGGGAAATCTTTGATTTGGAATGATTGTGAAACCAGGGCCAGTAGACATTGTTGTTATCAATGCACCGTGTTGTTTTGTAAATAACCATGATTTGACAATGACTGTGATATACACAACATACTGTTAGTTCTCCCATATACGTTTTAATTTGACCTTTATGTACTTCCCTACATTACTGTTCTTTTATCTTTTTAACATTAAAATATTTTAAAAACGATCTCTTGTTAAGATTCATTTAAAACAAGCATAAAACTTACTAACGGCGTTTAATATTCTCAGAGTTGAGTTGAGTAATAGTGTTTACATTCCTTTCAAGATTCAGAGACTGCTGTGGCCTAATTGATAAGACGTTAGTCTTCAAATCCAGGGTCTCTCACTGCTGTGAGTTCGACTGCCGTTCAGAACTCATGTGAGAAAGTGAATTTTCTTTGCCGTTGGCCTTTACTGGTTCACCTGGTATCAGTCTTATGTGACTGGGGGAGTGGTACGCTTGTCTGCGGCGTACTGACTCGGTGAGCTAGCACCTTAAAGTCGCCCTGAGTGCGCGCTAGTACAAGACAGACCATTCAACACACTCACACTTCACATGCATACACAAACGTTTTCATAGATTAATCCATAGAGATTAATAAAAGTGGTCTTCTCGCGAATAGCTGAAAATTTGCTGATGCGACGCCAAGTAACGTTCAACCAACAAACCAACCTGTCAAGATTCTTCCACTTACATGTCAAGATTCTGTTATTTTGAAACGGTCAGCTAAGGGATGATAGAGAAAGCCAAAAATCTTAAAATAAGCGAACTGAAACTGAACTAAACTTTCTTACACTAAGATCTGTCCCGATTGGAATTTTAACCAAGACGATGATGGACATCATTAGCCTGCTTTCCGTAAATCGACCATAGAGGACCAAAAAATGCGAGATGAGCATGTGTTTATAACACTAGCAAACAATTATTTAATATCATCAGAAAGGTTTTGATAACATGTCCAATGATAACATAGCCTGTTGGAAGGTATATTTGTTTTTGTGTGACGGGGGTAGCTAGCTAAACAGTAGACTCTTTACTTCGGGACCGCCCGGCCTCACCTCTCTGATAGAAGTACATGTCAACTTTTGCAAGTTTTAAAAAGCTTTACCTTGCTTTTTGGGTTGTTGTTTTAACATTAACAGGTATGGTTGTTTTTGATCATGTCCTTCTTCATATACAACCAGGTCCAACCCGAAAGTTTGCTGGCCTCCTAATATAACCTTTGTAATACAGAAGTCTTGAAGGTTTTAGTACTTTGTGTTTGGTCCAATGACTATTTAAATCGATTATACAGATTTTTAAAATGACATAATTGAAAAAATGTTCGATTGTAGTTTGCGTGAACGGCGAGTGGTAAAACAATTAAAATATTTGGGAAAACATAATTTCTTGATATATGGACAAAATTAATAGAAGATACCTAAAAAGAGTTACAAAAACTGAATTCTATGTGATTGACAAGTAAATGTTGGAGGAAAAATGTAACATTTTATCATTTACGATCCATTCTGTATCAAAAATACTTACATATTTAGAAATTAGGCGAAAAATTATTGTTGGTTGGTGCATTTTAAGATTTGTTTTTAGTAACGTCCCTATTCTACCGTAAAAAGATTATTTTTTGACATAGAAATATAACTTATGTATGTTTTGAAACACACGCTTTGTTATTACTGTCTGAATATATAATATAGTTTTTGTTTTTGTGTCCGAAATATATAAAGGGAGATAACTGTGACTTTTTTCAATTTTGTTGCGACAAATTGGCATTGGTTTCATTTAGTTATACGTCACCTGTAAATTAATTTAAAACAACTGACGAATCATATGAATTTTTGTTATAGCCGACAAACTCCTGCCTATTTAAAAAACAACATTAATAAGGGTCTCCAAACTTCTGTTTTGGGTCTGTATAGGACCGATGATGATTGTGGTTCAGGTCTGTAAAAAGATTTTTTTCCCGAAACATCCTTTCTATCAAGACTTAAAAAATTGGTCCATTTGCACACGTGGCGGGTGAAGCTAGCTAAACAGAAGGTACGTACCATTCCGGAACACTCGGCCACACTTCCCTTGTGAAAGTACGCATGTTTAACCTAATTTGCCAGCCTCAAAGTTGTTTATTTTGCATTTCGATTGTGGTTTGAACATGGATTGATATGTTGGTGTTTGATTATATGCGGTTTGCATCGTTAGTGATTCTGGTCTGTAAACTTGATAATGTTTACCCAAACATCCTTTATAGCAAGAACTTAAATAGTGGGGCCAATTAATTCATATGATGTAAGGCATCAAGGCACATAATATTGTGCACATTTTTCATTATGGTTTTTTTCACTTACCGCTTAACTTCAAATCTTATGGATGTCATGTCGTATAGTGTAAGGTCATCAAAGCAAATAATATTACATTGTCTTCACTAACCGCTTAACTTCAAATCTTATGGGCGTCAGGTCCCTTGCTTGCAACCAAACCCAAACAAACTTGATCTCTGTCCAAACCGTAATTTCAAAAGCAATGTAAAACTTACAGAGATTGGAAAATTTAGTTCAACTTGTTAAGTGCCACCAGTGACGTGAAACTTTTAGCACAGAAATTAAGACGGGCATGTTGAAATGGAAGAAGAACCAGAAGAAAACAACGACCTTTTGAAGCGTATATGAATTGTGAGTATTTCAGGTATGTCAATGCGTAACTTAATATGTGGAACTTGTATATGGGGAAAGTTTCATCATGCCAGCATAAGAGACAGTACATTCATTGGTTTGTTGCATATCCAATCAGATTTCATTAAAGCCGCGGAAGTTTATCTTTGATTATTTCTTTATTCAATCAGAAATCATTAAACTTTTTCTAATGGATGTTATTTATATTTAGGTTTGTTTCTTTTAAAGATCTGTCATTGGTTGCTTTGAAACAGCGTGCTAGCCAATAAGATGTCATGAAATGTTTACAAGGAAATCTTTTTTCTTAACACTATTTCTCTATTAGATAACAGTACTATATATAAAGATAAGAAGCGTGCTTCATTGTGTCAAACCATATCGATCATCTATTTATTTAACCTTTAATATGGCTATGTTTCATCTTTTGCTGATGGTATTCTTTATTCAAGGTAAGTAGATTTTGATTCATCCGGCCTCATTTTTCTGGTGGAAGTTCATGTGTTTAACTAAATATATCAGTTTCAAAGATTTCACTTTGCTTTTGTGATATGGACATAGATTCGATATGATTGTGTTTGATAAGCAGAGTTCAATTTTGTAATTTTTTTAAATTTTTTTTTTTTTTTGGGGGGGGGGGGGGAGGAGGATGGGTGCATTTTAAAAAAGATTATAAATTTATTTTGCATTTATGTTATGTTAAATATGACTCCATTAGACCTAAACAATTAGGCAATTTAACAAAGGGAATGGGCTTTTCTAAAATGGACACTTCCTTAGTTCTAGTATTTGATATTTTCTGCATTTTTAACGAGAGCGTTGCAAATGGCTAAAATTTCGGTCCGAGCGCTACTAATGAGAAATTGTGTTCCAAAACTGTTGTCTGGTATTCTAAAATGCAACAGGTTTAGTGATAATATATACACAATGTATCCTGTAACACACAAGTGACTACACGTCCCCTAGCACCATAGTTTATGTGATAATAATAGACGCGAATAATATACAGTTGACGGGTCTTATTATTTTTTCTGAACATTGCTGTTTATTATACTTTTGACAAGACGAAAACCATTTAAGACCAATCAGTTTGTAAACAAGGGTTGACTGGCTGTTAATAACCTCCGAAAATAACATGAAAGATGTTTAAATTTAGCAAAAGAAAAACAAAATGAAGCTGAGCAAATGTAGACATTTATGAATTTAAAGTAACTTTACTGAAAGGACAGGATCCATTTAAAACGAATCAGTACGCAATGATTGGCTGTATATGGCCACCTCTGGCTACAACTTGTTGTTAATGTCCTCCGGATAACACGTCTGAATGATGCCGTCTATGTGGCTTACGTAAAACATATAGCAATCTATTAAGAGACAAACATACCCCGTCCCAGCATTTCCGAGTCGTTATTTCAAAGATTTGATCTTGCGATATTGACCCTATGGCACCTAAATTTGGTACACGACTTTTCATCCCACGGTGGTGTACATTTGTTCAAATATCCAACGAAATGGAAGATTATGGATACGATATAGGGACAGACAGATAAACGGACACGGTGATTCTTGTATATTTCCTACATCCACAACAGCCATACATCTTTTTTATATTATAGTCTTATATTTTATATTATGCGTTATTACTTGGTCACCACGATCTAGATAAAGAAACAACTATTTAAAGTGCAGTGCATGTAAATTGGTCTCTGGTTTAAATTATTTTTAGAGAATTTCTAACTCGCTTTCTTATAAGGTCTCTGGTTTATCGTTGCCGTGTCCTTGATCTAAAATTTATCCTTCATATTTAGTGTAAAGATATGAATAATAAAATAGTAAAATAGATCAGAATCGAGATCAATAAATCGTACAATCCCCACTTAATCAATTTTATATTAATTCAGCCACGGTGGCAATTCCAAATTTCAAAAAATCTATATGCATGTCATAGAGCCTATTTCTAGAGTATAACCAATTCACGGCTATACGTGAACAGGCATCTTTACTTATAATATAACATAACCAGTTAAGTTAGAGATGCCTTTGTAGTTTGTCGCTAAAAGCTCTTCATTGCACCTAGGTGCAATTGCTTGCAAGGGATATTTTCCACTGGCATTGCAAATGAGACATTAAATAAAAAAATCGATTCGATAAAACTCTCAGACATCAAACTGCATTTGAAAATTTTACGATTAAGTTAAACAAGCTACCTTCCACCAGGGAAAGTTCATCTGGGTGCTGCTCCAGAAGGATAAGCGCCTCTTCTTCAAACGTGTGGAATTAAGAATGAAAGGAACATGGAACTATCGGAAGTCAAAAATATAGTCAACAAGCATACTAATCCATGTCCAAATCACAACCCTAAACCAAATAAAACAAGTGAACGAGGGAAGTGAGACCGGGTTCAGCGGAAAGGTAAGCATCTCCTATTTAGCTAGCTAAACTTTAGAATGAAAGAATGGTACATCAAATATATCCAAGATAATTTTAATACACGGATTTCATTCTTATCAACCATATTGTTATAATTTCCAGATATTCCATAATATACAGGAGTTATTTCCCTTTGGTTCAAAACGCTTAAAAAGCCCACTTCTCCAAAACAGATAACAAGAGGAACAATTATATAACTCTTAACTAAATTTGTCAGTTGCTGCCGAAAATTGGTAACGCGTTCTTTCGTTAACTTTCTGAAATAAATCGAAAAATAGGTTTTAAATTGGTAGTTCGATTATACATGTGTAGGTAAAGATAATCACGATTCATTTCAGTTTTTATATAATTATCTTTACGCAACTTGCACCTTTCTTAAAGACAATGGATAAGTAGTTTATTAAGATTTGTCACCCTTCAAAGAAATTTCTCGCATAGCGATTGGTTAACTTGGAACGATGTTCGGAAATCTGCCGGGGTACGCGACGTTTAGCGGTAAAAGGGAAGTAACTCGTACATCGCTGACGTCTAGTTACGGTAAACAAACATGGCGACAAAGAACGCAAGCCAAGATGAATGTACCCTTCGCCTGCGCCTGCGGCTCAGGGTACATACATCTTTGACGGGGTACATGGGGCCGTGTAACCTGCCAAAGCCCTGTATAACTTATAATGTTAGTAAAAAGGTTTTGGTTGTATGATAAGCATTGCTGGGAGTTGTTTGGTAGGGACTGACCCAATCAGTTGATAATTTTACGAATTTATAAGTAGTTTTACTAACATATGTCAATATTTACAATATGACTGTATCTCTCTTCGATGAAACATACAAAAGCAATTGTATGGCAATTCCCGTTGAAAGACAATAGGGGTCATGACCCTTGATGTGTATCAATTTTCCCGCAATATTACGTCATGTCCCGCACAGGGGGTCACGTGATCATGTGAGATACGCCGATCTCGTATGGCTAAAAACCCTATATCACACGAGCAGATATGGAAAAAATAGCGCCAAGGTACAAAATATTTATTAAAAGAAAAAATTGAAAATATTAGAAATGACATGGCACTGTCGTTCATCGTAAAAACATTTATCAGCGAAGAATCTTGCTTTCATTGAAAGCTCTTGTTTTCATTAGCGATTGAATCGCTGCAGTTTCATGTTTTTCCTTAAAATGTTACGTTCGCTGGCACTGTTGCCAGGTACATGATTTTTCATTGCAAATTCTCTTTCTTCTTCTATTTCACAGGTTGTGCAGCAATACAGTGTAAAGACGGATGGATTCACCATGATCATTCCTGTTATTTGGTTGTTGATTTTATGAAAGTACCATGGGTTGAAGCTCAGGTAATATTGTTTTTAATGTTAAGTAGACAACATTGACCTGCCCGCTTGACCTTTCATTTCAATATGTATTACAGATAAATTCATTTATGTGTGGAGTACTTACTGTAGGAACCACTGTGGCTGTGACAGTGAAATTCTCTTTATATCCATAGAAAATCAAATAAATTTGAATAAAGTTTGATATTTTTCACTTACTTGTACCTAGTCGTAACAGGAAATCTGTATTCGCATCCGCGATTGTCATAAAGTATGTCTGTAAAAAGGAAAATGTTGGCGGTATAATATCGATGAACAATATCGATCTTTATTCAAATTTATTTGATTTTCTATGGATATAAAGAGTATTTCACTGTCACAGTAACAGTGGTTCCTACAGTCTACACCATAAGAAATACTCACTTTATAGAGTCAACATGTGTACCTTGTACGTATTAACTTAAATTCTTACATAACCAATGTACTGTCTGTATCCTCCTACATACATATTCCTAATAATATGTCGAGCAGACAGGTCAGTGTTGTTTGCCTATATACGTGTACATACAGTATCAAGTTTAACCTTAAATGTATACTGATCACAATAGAAAGTTCGCCCCCCCCCCCCCCCCCCCCCCCCCCCCCCGGCCAATAAAAATGTAACACAAACGTTTAAAAGAACTTCAATTTAAAATTGAGCCAAGTTTGATTGAATTATTAATGTTTTAAAAGAAATAAAAACGTTTTAGTTTCATTTCAAGTCTATCAGTCTTTATATACGCTTGTGCATCAATTTTAACGTGAAACTTCTTACGTTCCAATCGGACCAGTATGTTAGATTCGGTTATTAGACTGTATGATGTAAGTAAGACAGAATATTTCATCACTACAACCATCCTGTACCCAGTATACCATCATCTATCCTTACATATCAACTATATATAGCTCCTAATAAAAAACATACTAATCTATGTCCTCCGAATCACAATTACAAAGCAAAGTAAAAACTTTGGAACTGGCATCTAAGGTTAGACACCTGAACTTCCACAAGGGAAGTGAGCCCGGGTGTTCCGGAAGGGTTAGCACCTCCTAAATTACACAAAGGATATGTCAATTAGAGGTCAAAATATTAGGTCAAACTTGACAAACTGAGCTGTACACTTTTATAGATAAACAACATTGACTTGTCCGCTTGATCTTAAATTTAAATACAGTCAAACCTGCCTTAAAACCACCTCTATATAAGGACCACTTACTTATAAAGCTTGTAGAATTTTATCCCAAATGTTCTTTATTCATATGAATTAAACCTGTTTATAAAGACTACCTGCCCATAAAAGGCACTTTTTGCTACTCTTCAAAGTTTTTCTCTGTTATGGGATTGTGATTTCTAAAAAGACACGTATGTTTGGTTTTTTATTTGATACTACATATTGTTTTGTATTACATACGTGTCAGGTGAAGCTAGCTTAACAGGAAGTCCTTACCCTGCCGGTACAACCGGCCTCGCTTTCCTGGTGTCAGTAAACGTATTTTACTTAATTTACCAGTTTTGAAAATTTGTACACTTATGGGATAGTGATTTGCACATGGAAACCAATGTTTGTTTTTGATTTGAAACTATACACTGTATTACACACGTGTACCTAGATAAGACGGAGACACCCTTTCGGAGCACATGGCGTCATTTCCATGTTTGAAGTTTACGTTTTTAATTTAATTTACCAGTCTTCACACTCTGTTATGAAATTGTGATTTGGACATGGGTTTGTGTGTTTGATTTTAATTTGTGATGGTGAAACTTTTTTAGGATCATTGCAGATATGAAGGAGGGATGCTAGTTGAAATAAACGATGTTACTGAAAACAATTTTCTGAAGAATTATTTAGGCCGTCTACATGAATCTAGTAAGATATTTTTCTTGTATTACGCTTCCTAGGTAAACCACTGCAGGAGCTCAGTTGGTAGAGTACTCGCTCCGTAGGTGGAAGATTGTGGGATCGATCCATTGCTTGGTCTAACCCAAGACTTGAAAGTGGGTAGTGACTGTTCTTTTGTCAAGCTCTCGGCATTACCAAATGAAAGTCACGGTTTTTTCGGATAGGTTCTTAAAATAAACGAGGTCCCGTGTCATGATGGGCCTGGCATGCTTAAGAATCCTGCTGTATAATGCCAACAGCACAACATACAGGCAAAATGTCTGCACCTAAGCCTAAAGCTGGCAACATCTCGATATAAATGAAATATTTTTCACTAGAACGTTAAAAACCATTACTCAGATTCTTCCTAGGACACGTCCTCACTTCCCCGGTGGTGGAATTTCGCATGTTGAACCCAACATAACTGGTCTTGTACTTAAATTTATAATCATCATCATGGCATTACATTTTGATAAAAACCGCATTTCTGAACCATCCTTTTTGTTATTCAATGTTACAAATAAATACATTTTTGATGAATCAGATATAAATGCTGCGGGTGTATCTAGCTAAACAAACGTATAGCATCCGCCCAAACTGCCCTTGTAAAAATTCTTTTGTTTAACTTATTATGTCAGTTTTTAATGTTTATTCTTTAATTTTGTAATTTTTAAAGTTTTATCTTTGCTCTTGATATTGTGATTGTAACAAGGACATGTGAATCTGTGATTCATTTAAGGATTGAATTTCACTTTGAATGCTGTCATCGAGGTATGACTGCATCAGCTCACGTTCAAAGTAAATGAATCGCGAAGCGATTCATTATAGAATAAATATATGTTTTTACAAAAACATAAAATAAAGTCTCTCCTTAAGTAGCAGAGTAGAGTATTTTAGTTCCATGTTCCTTTCACACAATTTTGATAACACACGTGGCTAGCTAAACAGTCGGCACTGTGCTTGGAAGTTAACGTACCTAACCTAACTTAGTCCCAAAGTTTACTCTGTTTCTGGATTGTGATTCGGACATAGATTAGTATGTTTTTGATTTTTCAGACGATTTTTGGATTGGTGGTACTGACATAGCCACTGAAGGCGAATGGAAATGGAGTGTGAGTGGCTATAGATTCGGATTTACAAACTGGGGTCCAGGGGAACCTAGCAATGCCGGTGGGTATCACCAGACAGAAGAATGTGCGGAACTTTATCACAATTTTAACTTTCAATGGAATGATGAAAACTGCGCCTTAAAGAAAAATAATTTCATATGCGAGATAGAGTATGTATAGTTACTTATATGTAAGGATTGAATTTCACTTTGAATGCTGTCTCGGGTATGACTGCATCAGCTCACGTTCAAAGTAAATGAATCGCGAAGCGATTCATTTAAGGATTGAATTCACTTTGAATGCTGTCATCGAGGTATGACTGCATCAGCTCACTTCAAAGTAAATGAATCGCGAAGCGATTCATGTTTAACTTTGAACGTGAGCTGATGCAGTCATACCTCGATGACAGCATTCAAAGTGAAATTCAATCCTTATGTTTACATTATTTTTACCCACAAAAAGGTATTATTAATTTTCCGAAAGACGTGTATTATGTGGTTGGAACACTTAAAGCGAGATAACTCTTATTGTAGAACCATATAAAGAGAACAGCCATGTTGATTTGTCTCGTTGCTTGGCGATCGTAAAATATAATTCTGTAAAGCACTTTTGAAAATTAAATTCTATTTCTCCTTTTTTTTTTACTAAACAATAATCTGTTTGGTAAGGTATTACTATGAATATAATTATTTAGTCGAATAACAAACAGTTGTTCATAATTTAAATGTGGTGTCCTCGGACTCACTAATTTTTCACTTCGTATCTTTATAGGCCATGGAAATGGTCATAAATCATTAAAAAATGATTTTGATATAAAAGACACAAATATTGGTTTTTTTATTCTTTTTATTTTCAAATAATTTTTAAAATTTGGTGCAGTATGACAAATTTCTACGTTTGTTACCGCTCGTAAAGAGCGTCCCTGCAGTCGCCGGATAGATTTATGAATGAATAAGTAGTTCCTTGGTGGTATGTATTCCTCCGCTGACATCGCAAGCGGATTGGCTGAAGATATTAACTGACGTGTCGCTTCCATAGAGCGCGTGACACACCTGCTGTCATCGAAAAATTAACGCAATGGTTCAAAAGAGATTCAATAAGGCAATGCATTTGTAATGTAAACATGTTAACTTTGAACGTGAGCTGATGCAGTCATACCTCGATGACAGCATTCAAAGTGAAATTCAATCCTTATGTTTACATTATTTTTACCCACAAAAAGGTATTATTAATTTTCCGAAAGACGGTGTATTAATGTGGTTGGAACACTTAAAGCGAGATAACTCTTATTGTAGAAACCATATAAAGAGAACAGCCATGTTGATTTGTCTCGTTGCTTGGCGATCGTAAAATAATTCTGTAAAGCACTTTTGAAAATTAAATTCTATTTCTCCTTTTTTTTTTACTAAACAATAATCTGTTTGGTAAGGTATTACTATGAATATAATTATTTAGTCGAATAACAAACAGTTGTTCATAATTTAAATGTGGTGTCCTCGGACTCACTAATTTTTTCACTTCGTATCTTTATAGGCCATGGGAAATGGTCATAAATCATTAAAATGATTTTGATATAAAACAACAAATATTGGTTTTTATTATTCTTTTTTATTTTCAAATAATTTTTAAAATTTGGTGTGCAGTATGACAAATTTCTACGTTTGTTACCGCTCGTAAAGAGCGTCCCTGCAGTCGCCGGATAGATTTATGAATGAATAAGTAGTTCCTTGGTGGTATGTATTCCTCCGCTGTACATCGCAAGCGGATTGGTTGAAGATATTAACTGACGTGTCGCTTTCCATAGAGCGCGTGACACACTGCTGTCATCGAAAAATTAACGCAATGGTTCAAAAGAGATTCAAATAAGGCAATGCATTTGTAATGTAAACATGTTAACTTTGAACGTGAGCTGATGCAGTCATACCTCGATGACAGCATTCAAAGTGAAATTCAATCCTTATGTTTACATTATTTTTACCCACAAAAAGGTATTATTAATTTTCCGAAAGACGGTGTATTAATGTGGTTGGAACACTTAAAGCGAGATAACTCTTATTGTAGAACCATATAAAGAGAACAGCCATGTTGATTTGTCTCGTTGCTTGGCGATCGTAAAATATAATTCTGTAAAGCACTTTTGAAAATTAAATTCTATTTCTCCTTTTTTTTTTACTAAACAATAATCTGTTTGGTAAGGTATTACTATGAATATAATTATTTAGTCGAATAACAAACAGTTGTTCATAATTTAAATGTGGTGTCCTCGGACTCACTAATTTTTTCACTTCGTATCTTTATAGGCCATGGGAAATGGTCATAAATCATTAAAAAATGATTTTGATATAAAAAGACAACAAATATTGGTTTTTATTATTCTTTTTTATTTTCAAATAATTTTTAAAATTTGGTGCAGTATGACAAATTTCTACGTTTGTTACCGCTCGTAAAGAGCGTCCCTGCAGTCGCCGGATAGATTTATGAATGAATAAGTAGTTCCTTGGTGGTATGTATTCCTCCGCTGTACATCGCAAGCGGATTGGCTGAAGATATTAACTGACGTGTCGCTTTCCATAGAGCGCGTGACACACTGCTGTCATCGAAAAATTAACGCAATGGTTCAAAAGAGATTCAAATAAGGCAATGCATTTGTAATGTAAACATTATAGAATAAATATATGTTTTTACAAAAACATAAAATAAAGTCTCTCCTTAGTAGCAGAGTAGAGTATTTTAGTTCCATGTTCCTTTCACACAATTTTGATAACACACGTGGCTAGCTAAACAGTCGGCACTGTGCTTGGAAGTTAACGTACCTAACCTAACTTAGTCCCAAAGTTTACTCTGTTTCTGGATTGTGATTCGGATAGATTAGTATGTTTTTGATTTTTCAGACGATTTTTGGATTGGTGGTACTGACATAGCCACTGAAGGCGAATGGAAATGGAGTGTGAGTGGCATAGATTCGGATTTACAAACTGGGGTCCAGGGAACCTAGCAATGCCGGTGGGTATCACCAGACAGAAGAATGTGCGGAACTTTATCACAATTTTAACTTTCAATGGAATGATGAAAACTGCGCCTTAAAGAAAAAATTCATTTCTATGCGAGATAGAGTATGTATAGTTAACTTATATTACAATTTATACCAGATTAAATTTTACAACATAAGACGGTTTTTTTCGGAATACAATTACTCAACAGTAGTACTTGGACCAAAATTGTGAAATCTTTTTTTAATTTTTAATTTTTTTGTTTATTTCTTTTTTTCAATGGGATGAAAAAATATCCAAAGGCCCAAAATATATTTTACCAAATTTAGCTAAGAAGGAGGTATAACTTAGTTTTTGAAGATTTTCAGAGTAGACTTTATTAATTTTGTAGGCCAAAACAACCAAGTTCTCAAATAACAAATAAGCAAACGGTTCACTGTGGCTAGACATTAGTTAATGATAATAGGCTTGAGATGTAGAAATTATTACTGAACTTATTTTAATTTTACAACACTAGACGTCTGGTTCGAAATAAAATTCCTCGTTAGTAATGTTCTGACCAAAAATATAGAAATCGGAATATTTTTTTTTGAAATAGTGATATGAGAAAATAAAAGAACCAAAATAACATATTATGCAATTTAAATACAACACTAGACGTTTCGGAATACAGTTCCTCATCAGTAGTGCATGGATCAAAATTATGAAACCAAAATTCTTTTTTTCCAAGATGTTGAAAAGAGATCCAAAGGACCAAAATATATTTTACTAAATTTACCTAAGTAAATACTTTGCATGACGGAAGTATACCATAATTTTTGAGGAATGTTTTACGAAATCCACCTAGCAAATACTTTGACCTTGTTAATTTTACAGCACTAGACGACTGTTTCGGGATAAAATTTCTCAAAAGTAGTATTGAAAAACTGTGAAAATAGTTTATCTAATTAGTAAAAAGGAGAAAAAATGGCTACGTTTTTTTTCGAGTAATCTATTTACAGACTAAAATTATTGAAATCCAAATATTTGTAAGATAGTAATATGAGAAAATAAAAGGACCTAAATTTATTTTACGAAATACACCTTAAATAATACTTTGAACTTGTTCATTTTACAGCATTAGACGTCTGTTTTGCAATAAAATTCCTTATAAGAAGTACTTGAGAATTTTTGCGAGCAATCGACCTACAGGCATATTCAGTGCTCGTATGTTATTTCACCCGAGTACGGCCACTGTCATTTAAAATAAGTGTTTTTGTCACTTGATCGATAATTTTTTACTTTGCTTCTGGATTGTAATTCGGACATGGATAAGTATGTTTATTTTTTTATAATATTTTAGTTCAAACCCGACATAAAAGTATGTGGTTGTATAAAGAGTAAATAACCGCAACAACTTTAAATGGATAGTTAATATATTTGACTTCACAGAAACATTTTCGTTGTTTTAACCCAATTCATTTTTGATGACCCTCTTGTCACATATACAAAAAGCACATTGTTGGGGCGACATGTTTATACGAGCTGTCACTTTGCTTTGTCCTGTGATTTATATAAAAATTGATACCTATACATCTTGCTTAGATTGTAACTTTTGACGAAAAATCGATTATAACCTATGGACTAACAATTGACGAAATATATAATTAAAATATTGTTTTGAAGATACAAAAAATAGTAAAAATCTAAAAACAAAACCACGTGCAACAATGTCTTGGATTCGAACACGCACCGCATAAATTGGATATCATATGAATATATCTTCAGTCGTTCATATAAGGTTTCACGTTTATGAACAAGATACCATGTTCCGGGAGGATATACCCTGATCTAGTTGTCATAATTCTAAATAGTTGTCTTGGTAGTCAAATGGCATAAATCATGCGTTGAGGTCCTCCAACAATACAGTTTTATAATCCGTGTGTTTTGTATGTTTATCCTGTCTTTGTTTTGCGACTAATTACATGAATCAATTTTCTTTCAGCGAATACCTACATTTTGGCATCTTTGGATGAGAATTTCATGTACCAGGTGTATTAAAAAACAAGTCAAAGTTTATATAATTTGTTTTTAAAACATATTTAGTAATAATATAACAATAAACTTTAAAAAATAATTTCCATATCGACAAAAAGTTTCTGATACTATTCTTAGGCAGAACAATGTATTAGTAAAGTAGAGAAAACAATACGGAATTATAACTGTCTCTTGAGAGACATATACCCTCACTCCAACATTCAAAAAATCTAATGTGATATGACATTAGTTTAAGATATCTTTGGACCATGAAGATTACTCGTGTGAAGTTTTATGACAGACGTCTAAAGCAGCTATGAGATATGGCCCGGATACGAATTTTAAACATGCTTTTTATGCGACCTTGATATCTCGGATTATGATCTTGGTCCAGGGTCATAACACACCTTTGGACCATGAAGATTATTCATGTGAAGTTTTATGACAGTCGTTCAAAGCAGCTATCAAATATATTTTACACGGACAAACATGGTGATTCCTATATACCCCTCCTCCAAACTAGTTCGCGAGGATATTATAAGAACACGTTATATGTTATATGATGAAGATATAATCGCTACTAGACAGAGATTATGGCTTTCCATCCTGTTAAGTGTATACTATTAACGTTACAATTGATTTAAGAATTCTCCGTTTTACTTATATTACATATATATATGAAGGCGGCCAGTTCTGGAATTTTGGTGGAAATCAGGGTGCTATGAGAAAACCCACAGACCTTCGGCAAACGAACTGACAAACCTTGCCTTTTAGGCAAACCTTAACGTGAGATTTAGTTTCCCACACCATCCCAAAACTGACCGCCTTAATATTTATAAGTTAAAGAATTTTGAAACGTTATTGCAATAATAACATTTCATATTATTAATCGTTCAACTTCTTAAAATTTTAAGGTGAATTCTAGGAACATTGATGATTCAGAATTATCTCGGTTTCCTTTGATGGTTCCATCTGGTAAAGACATGTTTTAATAGGAAAAGGCGCCTTTTTCCGCATCATATTTACAGTGACGACACGCTTAACAAGAGTTGCGTAACTTCCAGAGCAGCCAATCTCCTTTTTCTCGTGGAAGTTCTCTTCTACTGAATTAGCAAGTTATCAGAATTTACATACGTCTATAAGATTAGTTTCGCCGTCGTACAGGTTGGCGATGCCATGGTTGTGTTTAGAGTCACTTGTAATCCAGAAGCCACACACGACAAGACGTTAGTGAAAGATTGTTTGTTGAGAATGGATCATTCATGAGCGTAACTATGTACACTGGCTTCATTACAATGCCCCGACATGTACATTATGTGTCGATTTTCTATCCCAGCATCATTCATTGCTTGGGTTGTCGTAGCACGACGACAGTTAGGTGGGAAACTTTTGACATCCGGTTTGCTTGCTGATATCTGGTACAAACGTAAGATTTACTTAAAATTTGTTGTGTGCGCAAGATTTTTTGTAATATGAATTAATAGTGCATCTGAATTTTTGTCAGTTTTGCTGAGAAAGAATTTTAAAATTTGAACTGGGCATGAGTTATTTCCAGTGGTATACAAATGCTACTCCGGAATAAAAGCCTCTCCAGTCTTTGTCTCTTGAATGAGACAAACATATTCTTTCTCATCGAAATTCAAATCAAGGGAGTTGTAAATAACTGCAAATGGAATCTTAGACCTCTTTTACCAAAATGAAATTAAGTAAGGTACAAAACACACAATCCCAGTTTGATTGGACGCGATACACTTTTTTCCCGGTTATGAGGAATTTCATTGCAATCATTTTAGTAATAATTTGTTCTGCTTGTTTAAAAGTTTCTGAGGCCACACGCTCAAGATTTCAAAAGGTAGTTTAGTATGTTGTTTGCATTCTTTTGGTATATCGCCTAGTTTGCAACTGGCTGATCATTTGGGTTCTACTCTTTTTTATGGTCTAGCTTCGAAGTAAAAACTATTTGAGTTTTATGGCCAGATCTGCAAGTTGGATGTGTATCAAGTTACATCACTGCCATATACCTCGTTTTGCCAGTATAAAAGATAATTGGTGAGCAATCAGTGATGATAATGTAATATCAATACTTTTTTATGTACTTCTTTACATTTCATTATTCTCCGTTCTATTGCTCTCGTCTGCAGAACCTTGTTAAATCGTTGACGTGATGTCTCTTTGACAATCCTAAATTTGGAGACTCTTTGAATGTCATCTATCCTAGTAGACATTTCTAACCTTTCGTCGGAGTAGGACTCGGAGATAGAGTTGTACTTCAAAGGAGGTCATCTCAAAATTATGTTTTTCGTAAGAACATTTCACGCATATATTTCTACGGACTTATAATGCAAAACGTTTCGATAACCTGGTAAACGGCATATTCTATGTCACAAAAAGCTTTATTGGAGAAATATATTGACATTGAACCTTAAAAATTATATATAATTCTATGCTGAGGTGACACCGAAAACATATGACAATATATAAAACAAGTCAATGCATCCTTATAAATTTACTTGTTTGTATTCAAGTATAATGAGTTAGTTATTCTATCTCTTCCATAGCAACTGAGTATTTTCATTGTTTCTGTGGATTCGCTTTTATTCCTGTTTTTCTTTTCTTTCTGTATTGTTCGAAGTAAGTATTGTGATTATTGCAAATGAAATTGAAGTTTTACACAATATAATGTTGAACACGTACGCGGAGGATGTGTTATGGTAATACGATAATGGATAGAAAAGCACGCAGGGCAACTGGCCAGATATTAGTGTGCTGTTACAGGCGGTACTTCCCACGAATTTTATAGACCAAGTACCGAGCCCGAACAACTTTTTTTTACAGCGGACATCGTTATTTTCGAACCATTGTAATCGCTGATAACAAAACGATGAATGGTCAACTAAGATATGTTCACAGTGGGTTTCTGGATATAAGAACGATCCCCAAATTATAAAACATTAACGCGTATCGGTCCAAATACAGATCTCTCTATTACACAAGGCTGTCTAATTTTGGCTGATAAAGGTTTTGCTAATAGGGCACCAGTAATTACCCGCTATCAGCGACAACACATTGTGGCAAAAAATTGACATGTAAGACGAAAATGTTTAAATTTTAAAAGAATAGTGAAGAAGTACCAAATAAGTGTAGGGCATGCTACTCGCGAAATCAAATAGAAATAGCTGGGTGAGCAGTAGTTGAAATAAATGCTGCTCTTGCTGTTAGAAGACGGCGACTTTTTAGACAGTATTAAATACCTTTTGATGACATAAAACTTTTGTCCCGTCTTCATTTTATTAATTATATTACTACTTTTGTATTTTATAGGTTCATTGGGTTTATCTATATTATACTAACCTCATAATGTATAATATAATACAGAAGGTTTCAGTTAACGATATTATATTTTGAAATAATTGCCAGATCCACAAACAATCAGTTACAATAAAATCTACAATATAACATATTTAAAACACATATAATACTGATTAAACATATTCTTTTTGTATTCAGGCACTGAGCGTGATGATAAAATGTTATCATTCACTGTAACAAATCTGATTATTACAGTGCAATTATGACATCTGATGATTTTAAAAGATTGTTCATAAAACTATAGGCGTGAAATGTTCTTAGGACAAAAATATTTTTGAGGTGACCCCCTTTAAAGTAGAACTCCAACTCCAAGTCCTACTCCGACCAAAGGTTAGAAATGTCGAGTCAGCTTAAAATAAATGACACGACTGATTCCTTAAGTTCTGTTTCATATTTAGACTTATACCTGAATTATGACGTCCACGAAAGGCTACATTAAAAGCGATGACTTCAATTTTTCGATTGTCAAGTTTCCTTTTCTATGCAGCAATATACCTGCTTCTCCTGCTTATAGTGTATTTGTTTCCCACCTAATATGCTATGGTAGAGGTTGTTCCCACTACAGGGACTTTGTACAACGCAGCAAGCTGCTTGCAAATAAATTGTTGACTCAGGGATACTGCAAGCATAGGCTAATCAAGGTCCTCAAAAAGTTTTATGGCCGTCATCACAGTATATTTGACGTCCCATAGTTCTAAGTTCCTTTCACACAATTTTGATTACACACGTGGCGGGTGTAGCTAGCTTAACAGGAGATGTTTACCCTTTCAGAACAACCGGCCTCACTTCCCTGGTGGAAGTCCACGTGTTTAACCTAACTTGTCATTTCCTAAGTTTTTACTTTGCTTCTGGATTGTGATTCGAACATGAATTAGTATGTTTGTTTTTGATTGCATTAGGATTCGGACCCTACCTTGTCCATATAAAACTTAAAAATGTTTTGAATTATGATAAGGCAATAAATTGCAGTTTATGATACATGAATTAATAAGGAAGAAACCTTGATGCTGAGACAGGAAATCGAACTTAATATTTCACTTTGATTGGACTTATTCATTTAATCAACCTGTAAATTTATATCATGCTATTGTACTATCAGTTTGTCAAACCGTGTAGTATTTTCATTACGCAGTGGAAATTCGGTCGCTGCTATTTACATCATTCCTATAAATTTGGCATCAAACTTAGAAATATTAAAATATTATTATGGATACTTTATTCATCTCTCTGCGGTTCTTAAACATAAAATGAATTATAATTAGTTAGGCCTATGGAACAAAGTGTCCATCGACGTGTAGATTAGGATAATATCATTCACAGATTTTACTGTAAGAAAGTGTATGCGTTTCTTGTCGAAGTCCTGAACCTTATTAGGATGTTTTAGATTCTCCTTCAATCTTGTTCATACGGCAATTATATAAGTAAATATAACTGACTGGGCGAACAGCTATGAGGCGGGCTTAATGATCACAAATACATAGATTCATTTGTAGCGTCTACATCATCTTGCAGATCGAGAACCATTGCGTTCCACATCAAGCTGAATTAAGTATAATAAAAACAAACTTGACGCCAAATACTTGAATATTATTTATTTCAACTGATCTTTTCGTGCCCAAGATTCCCAGGTAAACTTGTACTGGTATGTCATAATATGCGTTCGTGCTAAAAGTTCTTGGATTTTACAATATCTAGATACTGCATTTTGTAAACCAGTTAGCCATATATGGGTACCAAATTGAACATGCTTGAAGTGATTTATCAGCGTTGAGGAAATAAGCGCTTCTACCACATCAAATTCACATCCCTCACAATTCACCGTGATTAAATCTATATCATAAAAACCAATCCCTATGTTGATAAAAAAGTTCGTAGCGTTAACAGTTTTTAACTGTGTGCCACCATTTTCCTTCTTCTCCCGAAACACGGATGTTCCTTCGCCTTTAATTTCCACTTGAAATTCCCCATTTTCTTTTGCAAGTCCGATCTGATAAAGGACAACTTCTTTATTCGTTTCAAACATTTGGACTAGTTTTTTATAATAAACTTCAACAGGTTCTAGTATTACATAGAGCCTCGGTTTATAATTTCTGATCATTTCTTTGGCATCTATACCAATATTCCCGCCGATATCCAAGATAATACTCTTATTATTTAAGTATTTATGATGGCTGTGTCGCACAAATTGTGTATTTCCTGTCCAGAATTTACCATAGCCCTGTTTATAATCTTCTGGTTGATTTTTGATACATATATCAACTCTGTCCTGTTCTGTTTTGTTAAGATCGGTCGACAAAGGTTTTATTCTTGTCAACATACCAGCATTTAACCCATTGCTTGGTTTCGCCTTGTCTGCAAACAATAACTTTGGGTCAAAAGTTTTTAAACTTTCGTGAAGTTTTCCGTGATCTTCAAATATGTTAGGTTTTTTATGAAGATAATTTTTATGTACAAAGATTTCCGTCTCTATGATTCCTTTTTTGGATAGAAGCCATAATACCAATGGTATGATTCCAACAATAACAAGAAGATAATTTATCCGACCTCTCATTTTATTAACGCAGCAGAACCAATTTTCTGAGAGGAAAAGAACAAAGAAAATAATTAAATACTGAAAAACAAATAAAAATACAAAAAAATTATAGAATGATAGATATGCGAGATAGTCAATAAGGTATAAGACCGTCATCACAATATTATTTATAAGTATCGTCTCTGTATGAGAAATTAGCCTGGATATATTTGACGTCCCAATGTACCAAGTTCTTTATGTTTTCTTCACACGTGGGTGTTGCTGGTAAATGAGGACATTCTTACCCTTCTGGAGCACTCGATCTCACTTTCTTATGATAGTTTACGTGAATTACTTAATTAACCTGTATGTGAAGTATTACTGTTGCTTTTTTGTATAGTGAATTGGACATGGACTATTGTGCTGAACCATAATTTCTTAAACTTTACATTATATGCCTAAACAAATGTATCTTGATGAATGGCAAAATTTATTGCTCCTGAATAATTATAAACATGTACAAATCACCACAGCAAAATCAAAACAAAACCTTAAGTTTGAGACCTTTTCAGAATCACTTCAGAATCACTTCAGAACAACTTCAGAACTCATTCACAATTAGTCTCGTATATTTCTGTTTTATTCATCATAACATCGCATCACAGTTTTGTTGGTATTTTTTTTTCAAATTTAAAACGATCACACAAATTCAATGAGTATTTCTAGAACTAAAGCGTTAATCAGTCAGTTAAACGCAGCCATGATCACAAAACCGCGAAGTGTTAAAAAGACCAGAAAAGACAAATTGGTAATCATAATCATCATAATTCTTGGCTACTTTGGACACATATTATATGTAAATATTATTAATTATTATGTTTTATTTTTCTATCACTAGACGACCGTTTCGAAAAAAATTCATGAATAATGAATAATACTATTTTATTTCAGAATCTATGAAGCACCACCTGTTGACCATTTTCATGAATAATGAATATTATTTTATTTCAAACCCAGAGGTAGAAAAATAAAAATAAATTGTGTTTTGATCATTAATGTTAAAAAAACTGAAAAACTGTACATAATCACCTTCTTGATAAAAATAACCGTCCGAGTTAAAAATTTTGAAATGAATTAATTTGCATGCGCTAAATGTGATTATGTAACACCTTTAAATAATTAAGTGAATTTCCTCATTTTCTTCGTTAGAAAAATAGAGTTAAAAAATTCAGATTGGCATCATAGTTGTTATAATAATCAAAAACAATCATACTAATATATGTCCAAATTACAATCCAGAAGTAAAGTAAAACCTTTGGTACTGACAAGTTAAGTTAGACACGTGAACTTTCACTAGGGAAGTGAGGACGGGTGCTCTGAAAGGGTAAGTACCTACTGATTAGCTAGTTCTTGGGAATTTAAGCTGCAAAGTTAGGACACGAACATGGCGAATTATAATACCAGTTGTGGACTGGTTGTTTGATTTGTGGCAAAATTCATGTTCGGTATCATTTTAAAACATCCTTTAGCACTTAGCCACAGTTGTTGGATCCCCAAGGGTACCATAGACCCAGAAATGTTGAGTATTTTTCCAATTCGTGGTATAAATTACGAATAAAGTCAAGTACATATAAAACATGAAAGCGTTTCGCAAATTGGGCATAAGTAGATGCATTGACCTTGTATGGCCTAAAATTTACAGAAAATGAAAACTTAAACAAAACCTGTATTTTAATCATAAATATGAGAAGTGAAATCTTATAGATGAATTAACAAACTTTTCAATTGGAAATATAAACAATATAAATATATACCACGGTATAATTAAAGAACTTACTATATGTTTTCGTACTTACTGTATATATTTTCTGTTGTCAACTGTAACATAATTACTTGTGTCCCATGAAATAAATGTAGGTTTATACTTGAAAAAACTGATCATAAATAGGCAACTGATAGATTTTAAATGACAAGTTAAATAAAAATCCAATACAGATGTCCCTGTGACGACAACGATAACATCTTAAAAAATTCAACGGTTGGTATGTTTCTTTTAGACACAATTATACTTTACAAATCGACTGAAAAAATCTACTGGAAAAAATAATTTTTTTATTTGTTATACATGGACCTTGACCAAACAACATAACAAAATTCCAGGATCGATTTTCGTTTATTTCAGAATCTATGAAGCACCACCTGTTGACCATTTTCATGAATAATGAATATCATTTTATTTCAAACCCAGAGATAGAGAAATAAAAATAAGTTGGATTTTGATCATTAAAGTAAAAAAAAACGTATAAACTGTACAAAATCACATTTTTGATAAACATAACCGTCCGAAACATTTGGAATAATTAATTTGGATGCGCTAAATCTGAATATGTAACACCTTTAAATAATTTAGCAAATTTCCTCATTTTCTTCCTTAGAAAAATGAAGTAAAAAATCAGATTGCCATCGTAGTTTCCAAATAACCGAGTTTCGGGGAATTTAAGCTTTTAATTCAAATTTCGAATGGGGAAATGAATATTAAAATGATAAATATTAGATGTTAAATCTTAAAGATAAATTAACAAACTCTTCAATTTGAAATATAAATAATATAAATATATACTACAGTATCATAAAGAACTTACCATATATTTTCGTAGTTACTGTATAAATTTTCTGTTAGAAAAATCAGATTGCCATCGTAGTTGTTATAATAACTGAGATTCGGGGAATTGAAGCTTTTAATTCAAATTTCGAATGAGGAAATGAATATTAAAATAATAAATATTAGATGTTAAATCTTATAGATGTATTAACAAACTTTTCAATTGGAAATATAAATAATATAAATATACCACAGTATTATTAAAGAACTTACTATATGTTTTCGTACTTACTGTATATATTTTCTGTTGTCAACTGTAACATAATTACTTGTGCCCCATGAAATAAATGTAGGTTTATACTTGAAAAAACTGATCGATTTTGAATGACAAACTAATTTGAAATCTAATACAGATGTCCTTGTAATGACGATAACATCTTAAAATCTTAAACGGTAAGTAATGTTTTTGAGATATATCTACACTTTACAAATCGACTGAAAACATATACTTTTTTTTGATTTGTTATACACGGACCTTGACCAAACTACATGTCAAAATTCCAGGATCGATTTTCAATTAATTTAGAATCTATTAAGCACAACCTGTTGACCATTTTCACAGCAATACTGATCAAACCATATCACAGGGACATCAAAAAACCCAAAAGGTTTATTATCTGAAAAACGATACACTTTTGTATAGGCATCAATATTAGAATATTTTACTACATAGATGAAAACTATGGGTTCAAGAATAAGGGTCACAGAGGTATAAAATACAAAAAGAATAATTTTATGAAAAACATAAACCTTTAGTTTTGTACAGGCAGTTAATTTAAAATAGTGTAGGTAATAACAGAACGATCGCTATAATATAAAGATGAAGGTTGAAGGTGATTATAGGTAAAAGTCACAGATGTCTCTGTGTCCAGGATTGCCCTATATATTTAACGTCCTATAGTTCTATGTTCCTTTCAAACAATTTTAATTACACACGTGGTGGATGTAGCTAGCTAAACAGGAGGTGTCATCCCTTCCGGAGCATCCAGCTTCACTTCCCTGGTGGAATTGACGTGTCTAACCTGACTTGTTAGTTCCAAAGTTTTTACTTTGCTTCTGGATTGTGATTCGGACATGGATTAGTATGTATTTTTTTATGTATAAGAATACAAAAATGAGCTAGGTTTTTAATACTATTGTACTCTTTTTCACTGTTTGAGCTGTTAATAATTATAAAGAAACAAGACCTAAGATATAGATATAGCATTTTAGAACAATTTATAATTAATCTGCCAATATCTTTTGGGCCTAACTGCTGAAGTTGTTTATGTTCCCTACAATTACTGTAATTACCCATTGAACATTTGCATGATATTTGGGACATATCCTCAGGGGAGAATGAAGGTGCCTTGGCACACCATACAAAGGTTTGTTGCTGGCAAACATGTACGCAAATTCAAGCTAAGGGAAAAACTACCACAGTAAAAAAAACAACGTAATAACACAAGTCATTGTGACCACTGTTTCAAAACTTAATAAATTTGATTTGGGGTATTGATTAAATTAAATAGGGTTTTATTTTCCAGTCAAGAATATGTTACTTATAGTTAGACATCATCAGCTAAAGGCGAAGTGTTTTCACGGCAGTGTGCAGGGAAGGGTCTTTAATTTACCACGCCTGGCGTGAAACTTGGCTTCGGTTTTTAATATTAGGTCGCTTCCGAAGTATCCCGTGACGTTTATTTTTAAATCCCGAGTGCTAGCGACAGAATACTCACCACCTGGTTAGATCCCGGGTCAGGGTTCAACCCCACTACTTCATAAATACGAAGAGAGCATTTTACTATCTGCATACTACCGTAGTGGTATGACATTACGGAACAGAGTGACAAATTAAGTTTAAATACCAGTCGATCGGATCTAACTGGGTTTTTTTTTTTTTTTTGACTTTTTTTTTTCAGTTTCTTGTCCAAGCTCAGTGTTTTTCTATGGATGCTCTATTTTCTTAACCCATCTAGAACTGGTCACTTCATAAAGACTTACAACAGAATTACTCCACTCCTAAGTCCGCTCCACACCAAGACGAATTAGATATGATTAAAAGAAACATGACGAACTATTCTTGTTGAATAAAATTTATTTTGCTTGATCTTTTCGTGCCCATGTTTCCCAGGTAAATTTGTACTGGTATGTCATAAAATGCGTTCGCGCTAAAAGTTCTTGGATTTTACAATATCTAGATACTGCATTTTTTAGACCTGGTAACCCATATGAGTAGCAAATTGAACATGTTTGAAGTGATTTATCAGCGTTGAGGAAGTGAGAGCTTCTAGCACATCAAATTCACAACCCTCACAATTCACCGTGATTAAATCTACATCATAAAAGCCAAGTCCTATGTTGATAAAAAAGTTTGTAGCGTTAACAGTTTTTAACGGTACGCCACCTTTACCCTTCTTTTTAAGAAAACCGATGTTGCACCGCCTTTAATTTCCACTTGAATTCCCCATTTTCTTTTGCAAGTCCAATCTGATACAAAATAACCTCTTTGTTGTTTTCAAACATATTGACAAGTTTTTTGAATAAACTTCAACAGATTCTAGTATTATATATAGTTTTGGGTTATAAGCCTTGAACATTGCTCGGCATCTTCCCTATATTCCACCAACATCCATAATACTTTTATTATTCAAGTACTTATGATGTGTATGACGCACAAATTGGGTATCTCCGGTCCAGAATTTCCCATGTCCCTCTTTAAAATCTTTTGACTGATTTTTTATACATTTATCAGCGTTATCCTGTTCTGCTTTGTCAAGATCGGTGACACAGGTTGTATTCTTGTCACATCCCGGTATTTAGACCTTTTAAAGTTTTGAAATGATTTTATTTCCAATAATACCTTTACTGTGGCAGTGCAAAAATAACAACGTTATACATCCAGCAATGACAGCAATGGCGACATAAGGAAACCAACCCCTCATTTCTGCAGCACAGTTGAACAATGTGGTCTGGAAAAGAAAACAAACAATGTTGCTTAATATGAATACAATCAAAAAGAAAATGTTGAAATAACATTCAAAATACAAAGCAATAACTCTGAAAAATGGCAAGTTTTGTAAATTTCCACCAGGTAAATCCGGTCCTTTCGGAAGGGTTAGTATCTCCTAGTTCAGCTAGGTATACCCGCCAAATATTTTTCTTTGGTAAATAGCAGTTTTGCTTTGCATAATACATCTCGATTTGATTTGCTAGCGTGTTTTGTGAGATTTTCTTATTTGAAAGCGATTTGATACCAATTATTTGAAATCAAAAACATACCAATCCATGTTAGTCGAGTAGGCATTTTATGAACCTAGAAATGTTCATTCCTATAAAGTTTTTTTGCTGTTTTGTTTTTCTCATGGGTCCTTGAACAAAACTAACTGAGTTGCCCTTCCGGCAAACTTGGGCAACTTGCACAATATACATAAATCCAAAATGGCCTCCAAAATGCCAAATTAAAGAACATACTACGATATAAAATATCTTCCAATAGCTTGTAATATATTCTTTTAGATGTTTTCAGATATGATTAAACCCGTTTCTGGTGTTAATTTTTTTCATAGGATACACCTAACTCGCACAATCGGCTATAAATTCAAGATGGCCGACGGACCATCATTTCTATAATAACCGATCATATGTGTCAAATAACTATTCATCCTTGGATAACAATGGGTAACCTAATTTAGTGTGAAACTTGTAACACTCCCTATCTCTAGAAAGTTACAAAATTATGGACAGGACATATTTCCTTAAGGCAAACATATCCTTGTGTGTTGTACTTATGATTTTGAGCCTTACATTGACATAACATGACATAAAAAGTTCTGATGGTACCGGGGGTCTCCTTTAGCTATTACCTGTAATGAAAATTAGTCATTGAATTTCAATCCGAAGTCGGTTATCACCTTCCACTCTTAAGGAAGATCTTTACTGTCGGTTCCCTTCCACAGCATTAACTAAAGGTGAGACAACAGAACATGATGTTGGAAACAAAGTCATAACTATTAGGCTTTGATGTTCTTTATGAAGAGACTGTAGCGAGGAAATGCCACAGCTTTTCCTGCTGGCTGGTCACTCAGAATGGTTCAGATCCCACCAAGTTATTTGTGATCTGCGTTAACCAAGAACATCAACTAAATAACTAAATGAGGAGAAAGAAGAGTGTGTAATGCTGTTTTCCTTTTCTAAAAAGATAGGAAGGTTTATCACAACCACTAAGAACATGTATGCCTAGCAGCTCAAGACATCTAGCACGAAGACCATGTCCCTAAGAGCATTCATGCCTGGCAGTTCAAGACATCTTGAACCAAAACCATGACACTTATGCATGCATGGCAGTTCAAGATTTCTCAAACCAAGACCATGACACTTAGAATATATTCGTCTGGCAGTTCAAGACATCTCAAACCAAAACCATGGCACTTAGAACATGCATTCCTGGCAGTTCAAGACATCTCAAACCAAGACCATGACACTTAGAGTATGCATGACTGGCAGTTTAAGACATCTTAAACCAAGATCATAGCAAGTTGCTTTGAGGTTCAAAACTGTTTTATCACATCACTCAATCTGTACATCGTCATCGAATTGTATGCATGCTTATACACCTAATACACTATCAAAACAATAACACCTGTGTCGTCAATCAGCACACAAATGATATCATGACCTGTTTGTGCAGCCTGGAGAATATACGATACCATAGTTATGCCGGATTCATCATGGCCGAATCCACAATTGCATACATTTTCCTGTGTTGTTTCCTCTGTCATGGAACGTAGGAGATATGAGATGCTATTTGTCGAAAAACAAGATTTTCTTTGAAGTGTCTGGATACCAATGTGACCTTTTTTGGATTGATGCTATGAAATCTGATGGGTTACCGTCATGTTTTCATGCATGCAATGCGGTACAAATCTGTAAATCATTGTGATTGTGTGCTAGAGAGTTTTTGATGAACTACACAAAGCCGTTTGTCTAGAGCTGACTTCATGTCTTTTTAATGACAACCATTTTCATCCACAAAGGAAAACATAACAGAAACCATTTCAAATGCAAGCAGAAAGTAAGCTCAAACTACCCTTGCTGTCCATGGTAACAAAAGAAACATGTTTTTAAGATCAATGACTGACTTTGTTTTTGCATCTTGACCGCGTCACTTTGAAAATTCTTGTCTTTATAGAGCTAATGATGTTATTATAAAATGCATCAGGTAGACTGGATATGTACTCGTATTCCATCATCTCATCAATTACAACTGAATCCACCACAATGACAAATAGGAAGCAATTTGGCAAGCGACTGGCTTATGACCTGTTTTCATTTAGAGGGAGTTTGTATTAGCAATAGCGTTTGGTTATATATATCCAAGGAATACCGAGGATTGAACTGTTCTTCGAGTCATGACTTGTTTAACACTCAGAACTTCTTCATTCAAATTGATCAGAGACGTTCTATGAATTTTGAGACGCACCAATCTACCAACTAACGAGTCTAGCTTTAAAAGGCTTCTTTTTCAAAATTGATAGCAGTTTGTTATATAAACTGGTCAGCTAAGAGAGCATCCTCATAAACACCATAGTGTCAAACATGCAAGATCTGTCCTATCTTCGACGGGACACTCATGCGATTATAAAGATACCGAGTAAGATAACGAGTATATTGCACATGTCCAGCATCCAACAAACTCATTTGTTGGATGTGTTTATCAAGTTACAAATCATTTTGGTGGTAGGCAGTGCAGGGGTATTACTTTCTGCAACCCAGTATAATTTATAAGTGAAACAACACTGTCGGATCTAGATGTTGAGATGTTGCTCAATGGTAACATGGATAGGTTGAGACACTATTAGTCAGTCAATTCTAGACTGGACTGTGCATATACCAAATTCATGGATCTGGAATTCTGTAGACATAGCGTGTGTCTCATAGCCTCCTTTGGAGTGGAAATAGTAGATCAAAATATCAAAACTATCATAAAACAAAACATTAACAAAAAATATGACTTGTACTCAAACCCATCAATTTGTGGACGATTGCTGCATTATCGGGCGATAATACCTATCAGTTTGAAGTAATTTATCAATGTTCATGTAAAATGCGAATCAATTCACTGCCAAACTTATGATTTAGTTTGATAAATGTAGGAATGTACTGTAGTTTGGTTTCCATTCATGGTAACAGGTGACTGAATTAACTCTGATGGGAATAATTAGGCTCTAAAAACTTCTCCGTCGGATACACTCTTAAAAGAAACCTTGACAAAGTGGAACTTGCCTTTTCGTTTCGATAAATTTAGTAAAGCTGTAATCACTAAGATCGATCATATTTTAGATTTGTTATTAAAGGGAATTGTCGGGCTTCATTTATGACATTTAAATCAAAATGTATGGCTAAGTTACGCAGTATCGAATGTGATATACTGAGTTGCATCTAATAATAAAAACCCTGTTATTCCTTCCCTTTTCTGGTCCAAATTGTTAAATATACGTTTAAATTGCGCTATATGTTAAGAACAACAACGGAAATGAGTTTCTTATCCCTGCAAACATTTAAGACGGCATATTACAAGCTATTGTAGAACAATTCCTACGAAAGATAAATTTTCAATATGGTGTCAGGCAGCCATCTTGGATATATGCAAATTATGCAATTTGCCCAATGTTGCCTGCAGGGCAACTAACCTAATTTTACTCTAGGGACCCTAAGTAATACAAAACAGCAAAAAAATTCATAGGAAAAACATTTCTAGGTTCAAGTATTAAACATTTGGGAGTGTCAACTCGACTATGTCCATATCACAATCCCAAAGCAACGTAAGAACTTTGAAACTGGCAAATTAGGTTAAACACGTGAACTCACCGGATGTAAGTGCATGTGCGGTGGAAGGGAAAACACCTCCTAGTTAGCTTGCTACACTCGTCATGTATGTATTAAAATTAAAAGCATAAGACTATAAGACGTCAAATAAATCCAGGGAGATTTTGGATAAAGAACATATTCATCAACAATATTGTGATGACGGGCATAGTATAGATTATAAACACTGATGATCGATCACCATATTCAGTACGTTTACAAGTGTTTTATTAGGAATTTATCATGTAACCTGTTTACCTTTCATAATAACTTGCAATCCTTCGACACTGACATAGTTATGTTATTTTATGGTACAAACTTAGATAAATACAAATTATAAATTTTTTTGATAGCTTGGACAAAACGTTCATCGCTTAATACCCAAGTCAAGTACAGCGACGAAACAGTGACATTTTGTGAAAGATACAATACCATAAACATAGTAAATATAAAAGAGTAGTTCTAAATTCAACTACTTTTATACGGATATATATGTATACGCTTTTTTGGACAATTCTATCATCTGACATGGAAAGAATTTTCCCCCAATATCTAAGAAGACGTTTAACTGTTAAAATATACAATGGATACCTTCCATATTCTGCTAATACAGCTAGATTACATGAGCGTAAAGATGTATTTAAAAATCTTTTACATGCATATATCTGAACACTTTCTATAGAAGGATATGACTTAAAACCCCATATTTCGGCACCATAAAACAAAACTGGGCATACCTTTGTATCAAAAATTTTTAAAAATGTTTTAAACTTTAAATCTTCGATCTTATAGAGCATTGACAATACTGCTGTTAAACCCGTTTTCCTTTTTCCGCCAATTTTTCGGTCATAGCATACAATGAAAATTTACAAGAAAATAATAATCCTAAATAGGTATAAATATTTACACATGCTAAATATTTCCCTTTAAATAACAATTTCTCAAACGATTTGTAAATATAAGAATTGACTTTCTTTTTATTCCGGACATCAAGTGATGACCCAGATTTTAAAACTAGCAAATCTAAAATGAACTGCGATTTGCTAGTTTTAAATCTGGGTCATCACTTAATGTCCCTGAATAAAAAGGATGTCAATTCTTAATTGACCAATTAAATTACAGTATGCTTGATAGCTATGCATATATCTATTAAATTAATATAAAAATATTTGACCTATTAGATTACAGTGTGTTAATAAGTTATGCAGTGGTATATAAATATAAGAAACCTAACAAAATAATTGAATAATTCGTAATATGAATCAATAACAAACATACTAATCCGTGTCCGAATCACAATCTAGAAGCAAAGAAAAACCGTTCGAACAAACAAGCCAGGTTAGACACGTGAATTTCCACCAGAGAAGTGAGGCGGGTGCTACTTTTTTTAAATACAATAAACACAATTCCTCCCTTCACTCAAATCCCAAGATTACATTTATTTCATTAAAAACATATTTTCTAGATTAGATTTTTCTAATGACTCTTTGCGCTTATAAAACGCCAATATCTTAGACCAATGTCAAAATGTTTTAGAAATAAATATATATTAACATCGAAAAAATGCTAACAAAAATATGGATACACTAGACAGTAGTTATCATTTAGCATGAGTGGAAATAATCTCTATGTAAATCAATATTCATACGATATACAGACTTTACATCAACAAACATTGCCATTACTGCAAATCTAAGAGGTCCGTCACCCCATCGATATAGGTACTGGTAGTTTTTTCTTCCACAGTATCGATGAATTTCTTAACATCAGGTCTATGCATGAAATCAACAGATGTTATTTCAATGTTGTTTAAAAACGCTGGTGCCGTGGGTGATTTCTTTAGTTTTTCGAACAGTTCTTTATGTTTGGGTGTTATTCCATTCCTTTCAACGTATTTCATGACATAATTTTTAAGCCCTACTACCAAATCACAACGATCGGGAAAATTTTTTAACCAAGAATAAACTAGCGTACCCTTAAAAATAAAAAATAATAAGTGTTTAAGCATTTTTGTGTCATCAAGTGTATTTTTATTTTATTTTTTTTTTTAAATCACTTATGTTGTTTTATCTGTACTATTTTGAGTGTTTCACGTCATCTACAATTATAATGACTTCTTACCTTTCAACGAAATTGATGATATAGCGCTTGATAAGCTTTGTACAAGGACCATTGATCGTGAATCTACCGGGGCACTTAAACACATGCGGCGTTTAACGGTAAAAGGGAATTAAGTCGAAACTCTTTAAAGTCTAGTTATGGTAAACAAATATGGCGGCATGAGACTACGTATACACGTCACAGATAATATGAAATCGAAGTTAAAATAGTAATGTTATGTTTTGAAGGGTGACAGAAACGTCAGTGTTTTTGCAAGTTAAAGGTTTAGACAATATAAGTAGAAAGCTATGGGTTGTCTTATATGCTAATACGCAATATTGTGGACTGTCCCCAGTATTACAATATTTCCATAACTAAGTTTCCCTTAACTTCAAAGGTTGAAATATAATTACCAGAATTATATGAAAGTTGATGAATATATTTTACAATTTTCTTATAATATTTTTACATTATTTGTCAGTTTAAAAGTTTTTACTTTGATTCTGGATTTTCATTTGGACATGGAGTACGTTTGTTTTTGATATAATATATATCTCAATTTCATCTGAAGTATCAATTAATTACACAGTACAGGTTTTTGAAAGAACATTTCTAATCCAATCTAATCCAAAATTCACTTATTGAAAGAACTAAGAATGCAAAAACAAAAAGACCGTTTAGCTTTGAAATTGATCAGTGACTTTGTCACACTCTTCAATTTTTAGAGATCATGAATAAAAGATCTGATAAAAAATAATAATCAGACTTAAGAGTAATAGGAATTATTTGCTCTATATTCATTATTCAGTCAAGAATTAAAAACTTCAGAAAATAGCAAACAAAGTCTTCTAGGGTCGTGAGGACAGGTGTTCTATTCGTAAAAACAATAATTGACTAGAAGTAATGCAGAAAGAGAGAGAGAGAGAGAGTTCAAAAAGTAATTGCATATTTTTTTCAGTTAAGAGAAAGTATCTGATAATCGAATAATTCTTAACGTGAAAGCCGAGACCATTTTTCCAGAATAGGGATTGATGCGACAAAATATAAAACCTTAGCCTAGGGTGTAGAAATGTACATAATGAACCCTGTTACCGTGATTTTTTTTTATATGTCAGAGATATTATGGCAATCAAAAAAGCTCATACTCAAGTTTACTTGACAACGTTAAACTGAAGTAGAAGTGAACTCACAGTAGGTCAAAAAAATTTAAATTCAAATTTGAAATTTAAAATTCTACTGACGTTAAATTAAAAAGAGTCAAGGATCTCTAAAATAACCCATTTTCGGATTTAGACAAAAGATAATAATGTAGTTGATTGTACTGAGAAAGTAAAACAAATCATTAATATAAAAAGAAACATACAAATTTATGTTCAAATCATAATCAAAACCAAAGAAAACATTACAACTGACAAATTAAATCAAACACGTGAAGTTCTAACAAGGAAGTTAGCCGGGTGCTCCGAAAAGGTAAGCACCACCTCTATGGCTATTTATATCCGTCATTTTAAAAGCAAAATTAAGAAAGAAAAAAGCATGGTACAATGAGATCTGAAATATAATAGTATAATTGACGAAAAACATTATAATACACCTGTTGCTATACATTCTGCATGGTTGAATAATGTGCTTTTCAAATAAACCAATCAGATGTTTTCGGATAAAAATTAATATTAGTTGATATCTCATTATATGCCATCAAAATATTTGTCCCTTCGATCGTTTATTAGGAATTTTCCTACAGCAGTTAATACATAAATTAAGAAATGGAACTTTATGTAATGTCTGAGAATTATAAGGAAACTATTATGCTTGTTATTCAAAACAACTTACCAATCAGATTGATTTGTGCTTATTAGTTATCTAAACAATTAACCGTGTGTCCACATTAACCAAAACGTTTTATGACTGTCACAGTAATATTACCAAACATTCGTCAAAATTCAATTTATATCCCACAAATTATAATCCAGAAACATTTTATCAATCAAAATGCATCATGCTAATTAGTTATGCAGATATTTGTCACACATTCTTAAACGAAAATCATTTGACCAATTCGATTACAGTATGCTTGATAGCTATGTATATATTACATTAATATAAAAATATTTGACTATTTAGATTATAGTGGATTAATTAGTTATGCAGTGGTATATTAATATAAGAAACTTAACTAAGTAAATTAACAAACATCCTGATTTATCTTGATGGATATTCGATCAATATACTACTGACAAATCAGATTGCTGTATGCTTATTAGCTGATCAATATAACAGGTGAATCACCTAAAAGTCGTCCGCTCGCCCCCGGCAGTATGTCTGCAGAAATTGTTAACTAGTTGATTTAGGATAGGCCCGAAAATTTGCCTCAAACTTCAATATGCCTAGTATATACACAAAGTCGTTGCACTGGATGAAATTAAATACTTCTTTTAATTGTAATATTTCCTTACACAGAGTAATGCTGTAGAAGTACAAAATTGTTTATAAACCCGAGACACACATATTTTATCATTTTCCGAACTGTATCTGTGGTTATTCATCTTTTTTATCTTGTTACCATTCCCTTATTTACATTGCGCAGAAAGTCTTTCAACAAAATAATTTTTTAATATTACTTATACATATTATCAAAAACAGACATACCAATCCATGTCCGAAACACAACCCAGAAGCAAAGTAAAAACTTTGGAACTGACAAGTTAGGTTAGAACACATGAACTTTTACCAGGAAAGTGAGGCCGGGTTCTCCGAAAGGGTAAGCACCTCCTGTTTAGCTAGCTACACCCGCCATGTGTGTAATCAAAATTGTGTGAAAGGAACATGGTACTATGAGACTTCAAATATATCCAGGGCAATCCTGGACACAGAGACATCAAACTTATCAACAATACTGTGATGACGGCCTATGGCATTTACAATCGTCTACACTGATTCATTTTAAGTCTATGTATAAACCATTTTTATCTGATTTCTAGGCTGTTCTTGGTTAAGCAGCAGACAAATACATAATACTTAAAGGTTTTGAAAATGACTTAATTTTAGGCACATAGTACCAAGTTATCCCTTTTTTATAGAACAGACAAATTAGAATTCCACTGAATTGAAATTGTTATATTTTGTATGGTACATCATAACACATTTCCTAAGAACAATCACTTAAATTTGTTGTTGTTGAATGACTTTTAACACTAATTTCTTAGCTCACTTGAGCCTTACGATGGTTAACCGTTCGTCGTCCGTCGTTCGTTAACAATTCACATTTCAATTATCTTTTCAAAAAACACTAGCGCAAGTTTGATTAGATTTACTTACAATAATACCTTGGTGAATGGCTTTCATATTTGTACAAAGTTACGCCTCATTTGGACTCTTAAAGCGGAAATAGTGAATACTGTAAAAATCTTCCTTTCTGAAGATACAAGTGATATAGCATACGTAGGACACTTACCTTCAGATTTGCACAAATCATAAATGTATGGCTGAAAGTATGAAAAAGGTTCTTCAGGGGTAATTGCTAAATTACTATATTTGTCAATATATCTAAAAAACTATCAACTTTCAATATAAGCATATACAGCTCAATCAAAAAAAACAGCAATCTCTAATATCCGTAAAAACGTCACCCCAATACAATAATAGTAATAACAAAAATACAAATTCGTTTCATTTAGAAGTGATTTAAAGGGATACTGAAGTCTAGCTAATTTGGCCAAAATATAATAGTTTATGATAAATTATTATAATATTCATAATGTCAAAGTTTTATTCACCGAAATAAAAAGATATTGAAGTTTTAAAAATCAAAATTAGATAAGAGGTTGTTGGATTTTCATCTTGAAAAGATCATAATGTATCAGTAAAATAATTTACCAATAATATCATATGGAAAACGCATGTTTCAATTGTGATCATCGTTTGAAATCACGTTCAATGTCGCCCAATGTGTAAAATGTGTAAAAAGGCACAGAAAGTAAACCTTTGACTACAAATTTTTTGTAGCCCCATGTTTCGTTCAATCTCAATTTGAATTTCATACGTAACAGTTGAAGCTAGCTTACGGGGTAGTCTTTAACCTTCCTTCTGGAGAACCTAGCCTAACTTCAGGATGGAGTTCACTTAATAGTTACCGATTCCGTAGTCTATAGCGATCGGGGATTAATTGTTGGAATTGTCTTTTAGATGATTTAAATTTTATAGTCATCTTTAATCCCATAGATATTTTTTCGAAAAAAATATTGATATCTTGGAGATACAAATATACTTAAATTGTAAGTACCGGCGTTGAGGAAAGTAACTCTGTCATCCATTAGTCATCTATAATTATTATAACCAATTACTCAATATTATGGGACAAAAATAATATTTCTCGTCAAATCTGCAATTGGCATGACCAATGTTATATACTTCACTATGTTCTATTATAGTTATGTGTTATTTCATTCCTTTTCAACATTTTTAACATAAAATTTCTTAAAAAATCAACATGCACACTTTTTGAGATGTGAAGGTAACCTTACAATGGATTAGTGTCTTATTTATTACAAATCCTTTTAGTTTTAATTTACAGAACTAGACGCTCGTTTCGGAATGCAATTTTTTCAAGATGTTGAAAAGCTACCCGAAGGACCAAGTATAAATTTTACCAAATTTAGCGATGGAATTATTTTGCATGAGGGAAAAGAGTATATTGTAATCTAAATAGCTTCACGCAACCGAAACATATAACCAAGATTATTATTATTATTATTATTATTATTATTATTATTATTTGCCAGTTTTCAAAGTTTCAATTGTTTCCGATTTTTGGATTGTGATAACCCAACATGGAATGGTATGCTTTTTTGTTTCTCGTTACTATCCACAATATTAACGTATAAGCTCAGAATAAACTTACTTTTAACTTTATCATTTTATTTATGTGTTTTATTTAAATATTATTTTTTTAACTCACCAAAAAACGTCCATCCACTCCGTTCCGAGGCGCGGTGGCCTAATGGATAAGACGGCAGTCTTCAAATCCAGGGTCTCTCACCGCTGTGAGTTCGAGTCCCGCTCGGACCACATGTGGGAAAGTGAATTTTCCTTACCGTTGGCCTTTACTGATTCACCTGGTATCAGTATAATGGACTGGGGGAGTGGTACGCTTGTCTGCGGCGTACTGACTCTGTGAGCTAGCACGATAAAGTCGCCCTGAGTGCGCGCTAGTACAAGGCAGACCATACAACACACTCGCACTTCACATGCATACACAAAAATTGTTCATAAATTAATCCATAGAGATTAATTAAATAGTTCTCGTCGCGAATAGCTGAAAAATTGCTGATGCGACGTTAAGCAACATTCAACCAACCAACCAAACCATCCACTCCCTTAATAATCATCTGCGTTTATGATTTTTTTCTCTGCCTTTAGAATATAATTTTGCGTTTGTCAGCACTAACGTCAAAGTGATGGAATATCATGAATATATAGTAGGCCAACACAGCTTCAGGGTACCTCTTCCCAATAACGTACTTTCAGAGCCGATTCAAAATCTTGATCTATGGGCATATATTTGATTTTACTGTTGTATTTGTGAATTTGAGAAATTAAATTAGATATGAATTTTTAGATGTTTATTGCGAACGCGATTCTTGTATCGCCAGGACGTGAAGGGTCCAAGATTTGATACTTGGAATTTGACAATAATTACCACCAAAATAATAGAACTCATTTGAGATCAGAGTTGCCGATAGATTACTGAAAATATATGTCCGTAATATTTATCTATCTATACGTTTTATAGTTTATAATTTCCGATATTTTTTCATACAAAAACGTATTAACAAGAATAAAGATATTGTTAAAGTACTCTTAGGATGAAATATTTGATTTTTGAGACAATAAGAACTTATTTGTTAAACCTGTTTTTGCTATATTTTCGTAGTAAAAGAAATGTAAAGATTTAAAGATAATTGGAATGTTATTAAATGTATTTTTTTTTTTTTTTTTTTTTACTAAATATGTACATAAATATTGACACCTGCAAAAAAAAAGACATATAACCTAACACAAAATACAACACATTGACATCTTTCACTCACACCTTCACACAGCATATAGTGCATGCATATTTCTTAAATTTCTACAATTTGGATTTTGCATTGAAGTTAAAATTAATTTTATGTAACTCGTAATTAATGCTTTTTATATGTAATGAAAAATATCATGAAACATATTTTGTTTATTTGAACTAATAAAGTAATAGACTTGCAAGTCACATAATATATCTTATAACAAAATCTGATTATTTGGTTTTTCTGACCTGTTCAAAATAGTCTTAATTACAGGCAGTAAGGCTTTATTGGAAAGATTGTAAAAAAATTATTAGCACACCTATACATATCCAATATACATTCATGTACAGTACTACACATATACAAACACATCATATATACATGAACAACCATTATACTTGCCCATCATTCACACATACATACACACACACCCACACACACAACACACACACACACACACACACACACACATATATATATATATATATATATATATATATATACATGCGCGCGTGTGTGTGTGTATATATATGTCATTACATATACATCATATATACATGTACAACCATAATACATGCCCATCATCCACACATACAAATATGTAACCATTGGTATACACAAATATACACACCTTGTGTATACATGTAATCCTCGGTATACATCTAATACACGTACACATACTCATACCCACCTATATACATTATACAAGTGTGCATAATGCAAGTTAATAAATGAAAACATACAAACAAAATGTTATTAAATGTTAATGAAAATTAATATCAATTACATTTTAAATCAAATAATGTTCTTATTTCTTATATGAAATTATAATTAATTAATCAGGTCCAATTTAATTAATTAATTAAATAATTAATTAATTAATTTAAAAAAAATTGTAAAATTGTTTTGTAATAGTATCAGTAATAGTATATACTTAGAGCAAACAAAAGTATAGTTCTTTATTTATGTATCTATTTATTTATTTATCCGCATTTTTATTTATTTATTTATTTATTTATTATATTTTTATTTATTAGTATTATGTGTATTTTTTATGTTTTTTTTCTGCTTATCCAATACTGAAAATAAATTAATATATAAAAACATGAGAATTTACTACTGATTAATCTGGGCAATAAATCCAGTTCACTCTACAAGCTTAAGTAATAAGATAGTTTGGATAGCACCTTCTTCGTCACTTCCAGATTTGACCCCTTTTACTACCAAAGGGGGATAACAACGTGTTTCCACAGTTTTAGAACTTTTTACCCTGTACAAAAGACAGGAACGATAAAAAATTATTATTTTTGGCTTAATCGACTCTTTATTATATATTCCTTCAGAAAATAGTACTAAAAATCGGTTTTTGCTGACCGGTGACCTTTAAAAGCCAATGGCTATCTTAGACACTTTGTTGCTAATAATTCACAATATGAAACTGTTATATTTTTAAAATACAAGAAACACAATTCGTCCCTTCACTCAAATGTCATTTCGTGACTGCCTAAAATAAAGTTATAAAAATCCAAAAAAGATAAGATAACACTTGCAGATTAAAACAACATTATTTGATTGCATATTGTTTTGGTAAAGTTAACCAACAATGGATCGTTGACATTTGTAATGTTTTGACGTTTGTTTTCAAGAAAAAATAATATATTTTGTGACGTTTGGACATTATGATTCAAAAATTATTTAAAAAAGTTTTCACACAGATTTCTAAATGAATTAAAAGCCGATTTGGCCATTAGCTTTTCACGAGTAGAGTGAAAGATATGAAAGTCAAAAAATAATTTAAACAATTCAATTTATTTTTTGTTGCCGATGGAGTAAATGTTTGTATAAAAATATTATTACAAGTTTAGTGAGGCAGTGTGCTCCGAATGGTAAGCACTTAATGATTAGCTTGCATAACCCACCACGGTATGTAATCATAATTTCGAATGACAGGAACATGGAACTATGGGACGTCAAATTTATCCAGGGTAAATTTTGATAAGTGTGATCATACTTGCGTCAAAAAATCATTTGTAGCAGCTTGTTTCACTGTATGAATTTCCGTAGTGTCAACAAGCTCTATATAATATAGAAATGGTGAAATGCAGGAGATGCAAGTTTATTGATGCATAGAAAATGATAGGTGACCATAGCAATTTTGGAGTCGTCACATTTGTCATACAACTTCAAATGTGGCGAGTCATTAGTGTTTTTTATTGTCAATTGCATTGGCTGTTGATTAGTTGAGATTTTAGATTAAAATTAATGTCTTTCTTCCATTTATAGATACTTGGTATAAAAGAATCTAGAGGCAACACAATACATTTTTTCGCTTTATGTAAAGAAGATTTTTGTCTGTAGCGTCTGGTCTTAATTCCCTAATGGAAGTTCAATACATTTACAAGTTTTCAATTTTTGTTTAATTTGCATTGGGATTGTGATCTGGACATGTATTGGTATGTTTGTGTTTGATTAATGTTATAGTGTGTATTCATTTTTATTTGTGGCTCAGTATTGCTGTTGCTATGCTACCAATGCTATATCTTGTATGCATTTATGCCGCAATTATATTCTAATAAGTTGTTAAACAATATCTCAGTTTTTACGTCCACCATTTTGGTGGAGTTTTATTAATGAGAGTGTATTCACAGCTACCAGTTATAGGATAGTGGAGAAATAGTGTTGGTTGCTTTCATATTGTTTCACAAGTCATGTTTCAGCTATTTACACCAAGACATAATTTTTCAAAATCTTGATTAAGTTGATACCTTGGGAGTATTCGGAGTAATCTCGAATCTACTGTGAAACCGCACAACATTTTTAAGGCCCTTTCTGAAGAAATTATAACAGACATATTAAGGCACTTTGATCCGAAAATAAGAGGTTACACCCTGGGTCCATGAATCTTAAGGCATCATCATCCCATACCAAATATTTACAGATCTGTTTAGTTCTCATATAATAGTTCCACCATCGTTGTAATATTCCTTTAATTCTTTTAATTCGCCATATTATGGTTAAAACAAGGTTAGAATATGTTTATAATCAAAATGCGTTGGGTATAAGGATCATATTGGACGACGCGGCACATTTACTGGGTGGAATAAATATGTTTTTGGTCGAAACGCCCGCAAGTCGAACTCGCGGTAGTTTTCTTGTTAGAATCGCAAATCGTACTTGTTTTTGGGATTAAAAAGTTTCAATCAACACTTACCTATGTTATTACATTAATCTTAGATAAAAAAAATGCGGAATTCTGTTTGAAAAAGCATAACAAACAGACAAAGAAATTCTCAAAATTTCAAACCGGGTGCAAGACGTGAAGATTTTTCTGCATTCTGATTGGTTAATTATGCAACCTAATTACCGGATCGGCCCTTAATGACCGGATCGACCCTTAATTACCGGATCAGCCCCAATTTACTTGTCCAACACAAGATGTAGAGTACACTTTTACAGTGTTTTAGAGAGTGCGGACAGTTGACTATAGCGGGTTTTTTTTATTATATTAGTGGTAAAATTGTTGTCTTTGAATTAAACATGAAATATATCGATATTATTGTTCTAAATTTCAACTTATCACACTTACCTTCATTTAAAAAAAGACAGAAAGATCATTTCTTTTAAGGCAATATTTCAGCTGTTTGTTTACATATCTCGATCTTTTTCTTAAAAGAGAAACGACCTACTTTCGTTTTATATCATTGACGAATATTCACAAATAGCGAAATTGAGTTATGTATAAGTTATATGTATGCGAATATATATCAATTTTCTAAATAATTGCAGTCATTACGTGCATTTAAAGCAAAAAATCAAACTTTTTAAAAGGAGATTAAAATATGAAGCGTACAAATAGGTCACAGTAAGAAAGATCGTATCCCAAAGCTAATGATTTCTATTGGATAAATGTAATGATTTTGATTGGCCGGCTGTATTGATGTAATGATTTTGATTGGTTGGCTAAACCACGACTCTTTGTAAACCTCCAGCGCTATAAAGATGGTAGTTTTGTTCAGTCGTGCGTGACCTGTTACATAATTCCAATTTGGGAGAGCAATAGAGAACATCAGAACTTAACGAACGAACGTTAGGGAGACTTCATTATTTTATCATTTTAATGTCTTTAAAAACATGTGTTTAAAACCTACTTTGACTTTATATCACGAATATATAATCACCATTTATTTTATAAAATACGCGCAGCATGTTAAAATAACGGATATTTGAAAGTTATTGCATGTTTTTGCTTTCGTCAAACGAACATAACTCCACGTATCTAACAATGGTTCGTTGGTAAACCTGACGAATCAAACAATGGTTCGTTCGTGTACGAACGTATCTAACAATGGTTCGTTCGTCAAACAAACGAAGTGAAGTTACTGAATACAGTAACATTCAAAATCAAAATAAGACATCAAATGATGATGATGACGACAGCTATAATAATGATGGATGGTGGTAGTGACGGTGATGAAGGCGCTACGATGATGAAAATGATGATGCCAGATGGTGGTGGTTATGAAGGTGACGATGATGAATGCAGAAATGTTAAAGACATTATTTTGAGATGATGATGATGATGATGATGATGATGATGATGATGATGATGATGATGATGATAGTTGTGTAGGTGACGAGGATAAACGCAGAAATAAGGACATCATCATTATAATTTAATGATGATGACGATTGCTGTAACGATGATGATGATATTTTTGGTATATCATCATAAAAAGTTTTACACTTAATTTTGATTTTTAATTTTTAATTTTTTAATGAGATTTTAATTTTTTTTCTTGCACAACTAACAAGCACACTGAATTTGTAATGTAAGCATATACATGTACGTGAATATGTTAATATTGTAAATGTAAGTATGGCACGTCAATTGATGAAAAAATCAGCTAACCCTAAGATAGCTCAGCTATCTATAGGATAGCTGGCTGCTATCCTATAAATACCAGACCGTAGCCCTCGATAATTTCAGGTATTGTGAGTTAAATCAGCTATCTATGGGATAGCTGTCTGCTATCCCATAGATAGCAGGTGCGAACCCATAGATACCTGAAAAATAACCCCCTATATCTCCTGGTATTTTGAGATGCAAAGAAGTATTACATTAAAAGCTGAAGTTTTAATGAATAAATAACTTCAAACCCATTTTTGCAACAGCAAACCCTAGGATAGCTCAGCTATCTATAGGATCGCAGGCCTGGTAACCCCCAGATAGGTGATTAACTAGCCATAGCTGAATTGACCAATCAGCGCGTTTGTAACAAATTTTCTTGTTTACATCAGAGACATATGTCGCTGTTTACATAGAAGAACATTTTGTTATTAATCTGTTAATAGAGACAAAAAAAAAACAACCAGTCAATCGAAGTTAAAACTGACTTTGATAGATTTATATTTTAAGTGCCTGTAGAGAATTAATTTTAAATATGGACAGCTAAGCAGCTAAGACGACTATATGTACATCTAGTACATGTTAAACACTCTTCGTTTCCACTCAAAGAACAAGAAAACTGGAGATACTAGTGGAATAGAAACCCTGCAAGAGTAAAATGCAATTCATTCTCTACAGAGTGAGGTGTAATACTCTAATCTAGATGGAGTCACTGGAGTGATCAAGCATGTAATATTTATTACACAACTTGAGTCGACTTAGGTGGGAAGACATGGAAGAGTGGTACTATCACTGGCTTTCGGAGTCAAAAGGTTTTGGGTTTGAACCTCATTCATAGCACTTGATGGGAATCAGTTCGATTTTCATAATAGATGATCGGAACTATAAATAAGAAATAATTGTTTTTGTAACACATTAGAAATGAACATTTGTTCATTATTATGTACAAATTATGGACTTTCAGATGTCAAATTAAGTTTTGTTTTGAACTGGCATTTTCAGCTTAATTAATCTAGCTTGAAGTTTGTGCAATGTGTACGTAACTTGGAAAAAATTAAAATAACCATACCCTGCATCTAGTCTTAGATCTAGGAGACCAGCCATTGATAACCTTCCACTGGGAAGAGCAGCAGCCATATCCTTGTGTTATTTCTTGTTTTCTGTTTATAGATTCTTCTCATTAAAAAGGGAACCGATCATCAATCATTCAATAATTTAATCAAGCACTTAAAATCTATGGTAGGCAAATTCGATCAATAGTCAATTAAATCCATCATTGGCACATCACTATTCACTCTGGACTTGGAAATTTTCCGAGATGATTTTCATATCCTGTCTTTACTACTAAGAGTTGTGAAAAGCTCAGTACTAAAGTAGTCTTTCGAATAAGGCTTAAAATCGAGGTCTCTTGTCTCCGTGCATGCTAAAGACACCATTGTAGCGTTTGAAAAAGAGTAGACAGGCCACATGTGGTCGCTATAGGGGACACTTACAGTTACAGCGATTGAAACAGACTGAGCAAGATAAGATAAGTGATGGAGTTTTACATCCCAGTAAAGATTCTTTCACTTATACCAATGTAGCCAGTTGGGGCATGACATAGGAAACTGGAGTCCCTGGAGAAAACCATCTACCTTTGGCAAGGGAACTTGACAAACTTTCTCATCCTAAAATCTGTCCTGAGTCATGTTGAACTCGGAATACTGCTTCTCATGCTAAGATCTGTCCTGAGTCATGTTGAACTCGAAATACTGCTTTAACAAAGTGGGATGCTGGGGGGAAAAGTGGGACAAGTCTGTATTTAAAAGTCAAATGATTTGGTTTTTATAGTGGGACGATTTGGTAACTCCAAATCGGTGTAAAAACCGAGACCAAAAATGTTGGAGGATTGGGACCAGTGGTATCAAGACAACTTGTATCCAAGACAACTTGCACTCAGGTCAACTCGTATCCATACCAAGACAACTCATACCAATAACTCGTACGCAAGACATCTCGTACACCACGTACCCAAAGGCAATTTGTACCCAACCTGAGACAACTCATACCCAAGAAAACAATGGAAGGAAATAAACTGATAAAATTTCTTTTTGATCTCATAATATTTTTAAAAATCATTTTTTATCTTTTAATGGATGTTATTTAACTATTTCAAAGTTATTAGTTATTCCTGTTGGACAACTGTAAACTTTGATATTTGTGCGCTTAAACGTTAAAATTAATACTTATAGATCTTATACTAAGTTTTGAACTAAAAAAATAATAAAACTTAATTTTCTTAAATTGTTTTTCTGAGTATGAGTTGTCTCAGGTTGGGTACGAATTGTCTTGATGTAAAAAAATGCATAGGTATAAGATTATTATTGTCTCGGGTCGGGTACGAGTTGTCTTGGGTAAGAGGAACTTCCATTTGTACCTATCACTAATATTTTAATTTTGACTCAAAAAGCCTAAAAATGACAGAATCAAGCCATTTTGAACATTTATGTGAACATCAGCCAAAAATAAATTTTCACCAGTGGAGGGTACAAAAGGAAGTCTTAACCATATCAGATATCAAAGCATGTGTGATTTTATGATTTTATTGATAAAAACCGTAGTGGCTAGTGCCTGTGATCGATGCCCTAAGCGGGGGTGGGGGGGGGCAGAGACATCGAGGTCCAAAGTAACAATCGAACTTCAGTATTGCGTTTTGAACATGTATACTCAGTTGAAAATAGTTCAAATTACCAAATTTTATTACATGTAATATGTTATAAAAAATAATATTTGCCCAACGTTCTGTTTCATTTACATATTATACAAGCCTTAATTTTTTTTTTTAGACGGTCGTTTGGAATATAACTCCTTATCAGTAGTACTTTGACTAAAATTGTGAAACCAAAATTTTTCAAGGGGTTGGGAAAATATCCAAAGAACGAAATGTTTTTAACAGATTTAGCTTAGGTAATAAGTAATAAGTGGATTGTCTTCAACCATACTTCTTATTTTACAGTAATTGAGGCGTAGTCACAATTTTTAAATTGTTTCAAACATTATGTTTTAGAAAATAAACAATAATTTTTTAGGAAAAGTAATAAGCTGACTGGTGACTTTACAAAGGAAAATCACAAAAAAACTTCAGACGATGGTTGTTTTTCAATTCATAAAAACTAGAAGACAATGGGATAAAAATAAGATGTCAAAAACACGTTTAAACATTAAATCTTGAAAGTAAAACCTCACAATGCACCATCAAAGTAATAGGGGCTCAACCAATAAAAACATTATCTAGGAAAGACTGTCAAGACGCATTTGAACACATTGGAATCTTGTAAACTGCCTGCTTCGTATTCAGTTTCAAATACAAAACCAAAGTGCATATTTTCGTTTTTATCTACATAACATCTAAAAAAACATTTGTATTAACATTATAATTTATTTAAAAATATGAAAAGAAATTATGTAACTTGTTGTTCTATTTTAGATAGAGGAGGAACGGATATAGTGCGGCATTTTCAGTATCAAGTGGGTTAAATAAATCTTAAGTTTAACTTTATACTAATCGATTTAATGTAGTACCTCAAAACGTTTTATGGCCGTCATCACAGTATTGTTGATAAGTTTGATGACTTTCACACAATTTTGATTACACACGTGGCGGTTGTAGCTAGCTTAACAGGAGGAGTTTACTCTTCCGGAACACCCAGCCTCACTTCCCTGCTGGAAGTCCACGTGTCTAACATAACTTGTCTTTGCTTCTGGATTGTGATTCGGACATGGATTAGTATGTTTGTTTTTGATTGCATTAGGATTCGGACCCAACCTTGTCCATATAAAACTTAAAAATGGTTTGAATTATAATAAGGCAATAAATTGCAGTTTTTGATAAATGAATTAATAAAGAAGTAACCTTGGTGCTGAGACAGGAAAAAGAACTTAATATTTCACTTTGATTGGGCTTATTCATTTAATTAACCTGTAATTTATATCATGCTATTGTACTATCAGTATGTCAAACCATGTAGTATTTTCATCACGCAGTGGAAATTCGGTCGCTTCGATTTACATCATTCCTATAAATTGGGCATCAAACTTAGAAATATTAAAATATTATTATGGATACTTTCTTTATCTCTCTGTGGTTCTTAAACATAAAATGAATTATAATTAATTAGGCCTATGGAACAAAGTGTCCATCGACGTGTAGATTAGGATAATATCATTCACAGATTTTACTGTAAGAAAGTGTATGCGTTTCTTGTCGAAGTCCTGAGCCTTATTAGGATGTTTTAGATTCTCCCTCAATCTTGTTCTTACGACAATTATATAAGTAAATATAACTGACTGGGTGAACAGCTATGAGGCGGGCTTAATGATCACAAATACAGATTCATTTGTTGGGTCTATATCATTTCGCAGATCGAGAACCATTGCGTTCCACATCAAGCTGAATTAAGTATAATAAAAACAAACTTGACGCCAAATACTTGAATATTGTTTATTTCAATTGATCTTTTCGTGCCCAAGATTCCCAGGTAAACTTGTATTGGTATGTCATAATATGCGTTCGTGCTAAAAGTTCTTGGATTTTACAATATATAGATACTGCATTTTTTAGACCTGGTAACCCCATATGAGTAGCAAATTGAACATGTTTGAAGTGATTTATCAGCGTTGAGGAAGTGAGAGCTTCTAGCACATCAAATTCACAACCCTCACAATTCACCGTGATTAAATCTACATCATAAAAGCCAAGTCCTATGTTGATAAAAAAGTTTGTCGCGTTAACAGTTTTTAACGGTACGCCACCTGTACCCTTCTTTTTAAGAAAAACCGATGTTGCACCGCCTTTAATTTCCACTTTGAATTCCCCATTTTCTTTTGCAAGTCCAATCTGATACAAAATAACCTCTTTGTTGTTTTCAAACATATTGACAAGTTTTTTGTAATAAACTTCAACAGGTTCTAGTATTATATATAGTTTTGGGTTATAAGCCTTGAGCATTGCCTCGGCATCTTCCCCTATATTCCCACCAACATCCAAGATAATACTTTTATTATTCAAGTACTTGTGATGTGTATGACGCACAAATTGGGTATCTCCGGTCCAGAATTTCCCATGTCCCTCTTTAAAATCTTTTGGCTGATTTTTTATACATTTATCAGCGTTATCCTGTTCTGCTTTGTCAAGATCGGTGGACACAGGTTGTATTCTTGTCAACATCCCGGCATTTAGACCTTTTAAAGTTTTTGTCTTGTCTACAGATAACAGTTTGGGTTCCCATGTTTTAAGACCCTCTTGCAGTTTTCTGTGGTCCTCAAAAATGTTCAAATGTTTTGAATAATCGTCGTTTGAAATGATTTCATTTCCAATATTACTTTACTGTGGTGGTGCAAAAATAACAACGTTATACATCCAGCAATGACAGCAATGCGACATAAGGAAACCAACCCCTCATTTCTGCAGCACAGTGGAACAATGTGGTCTAAAAAAGAAAACAAACAATATTGCCTAATATGGAAACAATCAAAAAGAAAATGTTGAAATAACATTCAAAAATACAAAGCAATAAGTCTGAAAAATGGCAAGTTTTCTAAATTTCCACTAGGGAAATCCGGTCCTTTCGGAAGGGTTAGTATCTCCTAGTTCAGCTAGGAATACCCGCCAAATATTTTTCTTTGGTAAATAACAGTTTTGCTTTGCATAATACATCTCGATAATGTCTTCATTTGATTTGCTAGCATGTTTTGTGAGATTTTCTTATTTGAAAGCGATTTGATACCAAAACTTATTTGAACTCAAAAACATACCAATCCATGTCCATATCACAATCCCAAAGCAACGTACATTTGAAAGGCCATCTTCGATTTTTTCCGTTAAACCCGCGGTGTAATGTTCAGGGCCGTTCAAGGGGAGTAATTCAAATTTGGTCGGAAGATGGCGCTTTGTCGTCACCTCGAAGAATTTGCATTTTAGGGTTGACGCAATAAATCATTAATTAAATGGTGTTTTTAACTTTGTATCCGTTTGATAGAAAATTGATTTTTCTAGTCGATCACAACAATTAAACACTCCTTATAACTAATTAAATGCTGAAATCATAGACATAAACTGCGTATCGTGAAAGGTCAAAATCAAGTGGGCGGTTCATTCGGAGTTTATGCCCGGTAAATCGAATTGACAGAATCGCATTCCACACCAATTGGGTTAAAAAGTATAGTCGTAATCGGTAGCATTTCGAACACCGGTCATTTTGATACCAGATAGAAACCATCAATTGCACAGGAAGACTGTCAAGTTGACCCTGTGTGCCGATGATTTGGAAAACAAAACGTGCTATTTATTGCGTCTAGACATCTTCTAATTTGTTTTTTTTTTTTTACTCTAGATTTTTTGGTGTGTTTTTAATATAATCTTTAAACATTTTTGTTTAATTTTAGTTCAATTTTGTAGAAAAAATGCCACGAAAATCAAATATCCAGATCGCCCTGCTGGCCACATGTAGTCACTATGTGACTCAGAAATCAGCTAATATTGGATTTTTTTTACACTTTCATTACATTTAGAGTCACAAGAGGGACAGTTTGCTAGAAAACCATCTGAACAACAATTATCTGGCGTTGATTTAACTGCTGCAGTGAATGCAAATTTTAAAACAATGTGTTTTTAATGTTTCAGATCAGAAGCTTACAGTTGTATCACATATTTTACAGGTACACTGGCTGGCAAGGAGGCTGAAGGAGCATAATTATACATGTAGTTTGTTAAATTTCAGAAAGTTTGCAGAAGAGGAGAAGTCATGATATAGAAAATTACATAAAATGTTTTCAACTGTAAATTACTTTCTTTTGTTTTAAGAAATTTGAACAGTTTTGCCACTTCAAGGGTTGGAGATAGATTTTAAATTCCAAAGTTCAGTTTAGTTATTCAGAAACAAAGCAGTATCACAGGAGATGATGTTGGCAGATATTGTGGTCTAGGTTGCAAATGCACAAATTGCAAAAAGCTTGTAATTAATGCAATTCTAGATCCTTCAGCTATCACTACTGCTACTGTTGCTGATGATTCCACAGCTACAAATACCATAGATTTTTATAACATTAATGCTAATTTTGAATGTTTTCTCTCTACAGTAACCACAGCAAGTATGGATGTACCAGCAGAAAACATACTTGACAACACAGAAAATTCAGAAATGGATCACAAAGATTCTTGTACTACATGTATTAGATTTACTGTTCAAACATTTCATATTTTTAAAGTTGATACATGTACATGTATTTGAGCTTTTTATGAATTTATCACAGTATAACCCATTCACTTTTATTGTGCAAGAATCTATGTAAATATCTTCTACTGTATTTGAATTTTAGCCAAACTTTAAATCATGGATCATTGCTGCACACATCATAGCCAGTTCAAACAGTCCTCCCACAGTACCATTCTTGTGTGGTGAATGATGTTATACTGGTACTACATTAAATTATTCTGTTTTAATTAATTTCTTTTTTGTTTATTTTCAAGAATACAGAATATATGTAGTTTATTGTCATATGATTTTATGATACATCATACATGTATAATGTATTTATTTCAGATGATTTTAAGATTACCAATACCTATACAGTTTAGTTTCAGATTATTTATTCCTACAAGTTACTTTTTAGTTCATTTTATTTGAAGATAACCTTTTTATATTTATTGACAGGTGAGATGCATATTTCAAATTTTATATACAGATTTGCCAACATTATATTTTCAGATTATTCATAGATTTTTTATTTGTAGATTAAATATCATTAATGCTATTGCTATGCTAAAAATATTAGTACTTACATTGAATATTATAATGACTATGTTTGGGTTTTTTTATTGCAGATAACACTACATGGTCAACACACAGTACAATGTTAATAAAGATGTATTGCTTGCATATTAAAATTATCATTACTTTAAGGAAAATAAATGTTAACTTGACATATTAATGCATAAATATTTTTGTGCATTACACTGGCATCTGTCCAGCATAACCTCTGAAATGTTGGTAGGGATATGGCCTCTTACTGTACAGGTTTGAATCTCATTCTGGACAGTTTTTGTGTGAGAAAGTTGGTCATTTTGTTGTAGGATGCTGTTGTTTTTCTTTGGGCTCTACAGTTTCGAATTCCTCCCCATCTCTAAATATGTTTGATAGTGAAAAAATCTTGACTTTACTCTGCTCCTTAGCTGCGAAAAAGTATATCAGCAGCACTTGATCTGTGAAAAAAATAAACTACAGATTAAACTGTTACACTCAGTAAAACAGACCTTTTATTTAAATACAGCATTCAAAATCAGCACATGGCAACTTGTTGTCATGTGCTGATTTTGAATTCATTATTTTAATAAAAATTCAAAATCAGCACATGACACCACTGAAAAAAAAATTATATAACTTTCCTGTGTATCAAATTTGGAGAAATATTTCCCATGGAAAATAATTTTATTTGATTAAAATTTAAATGTTAAATGAAGCCAATTTTTTACATAGATTTTAATTGCTATTAGATATTGCAAAATAATTGAAATAGTTGAAACTGCACCCTAATTAAACAGATGATCTACAGGAATTTTTAAGAACATACAACACACTCTCACTTCACATGCATACACGAAATTATTCATAGATTAAACCATAGAGATTAATAAAACAGTTTTCGTCGCGAATAGCTGAAAAATTGCTAATGCGACTTTAAGCAACATTCAGCCAACCAACCAACTTAATGACCAATAAAAAGAGTTATTCTTCACAGAAATTTTCTGTCTTTGCTATTTATTTTAAAATTAATACCTATAGCAATTTCTGTTGATCATGCTTTTTATTTTAACATAAAACATGAAAATAATAATTAAAATTCACATTTATGATTTTATTTTATCTATAGTCCGATCACATTTTCAGTAATGAAAAAACATGATTTGAATAGGTGGTGTGATTCAACTTTAGATATCTCACTTGATATAACTCCAATAGACTTAAAATTTCACACGTATTATTGGAACATATTTTTTCCATTTATGTGCATGCAGACTGCTTTGTTGAACAAAGTCAAACAGTTGGAACAGACTCTACCATAGCGTGTTAATTGGGAAACAAATACCCCTTAGCAGGAGAAGAAGGTATATTGCTGTATAGAAAAGGAAAGTTGACAATAGAAAAATTGAAGTCGTCACGTTTGTCATAAAGTTTCAAATGTATCCTTTTGTGCGTGTCGTAAATCAGGTATAAGACTAAATATGAAGCAAAACTTGAGGAATCAGTGGTACCTTTTTTCAAGCTCACTAGGATAGATAGACTTCACATTTTCTCCAAATGTAGGATTGTTAAGAGACAGAACGTCATATATGTGTCATATATATGTATGTGGAGTTGATCATGAATGGTTTGGCCACGATCTTCTCTCCATATTTAAGAAGGTTTTGCATAAATTCTACTTCATAAGAATAAAGAAACAAATCAGCAATCAGTAACAACTGCCACATACACACCTGTTATAGACATGGTTCCACCAGATGACTGCTATGTAAGGAGGTCAGATGTAAAATGAATGCAGACAGACCTTTATTGTATTTACAGCTAATTAATATTTAAGATGCAAACCCTTCAGTAGCACCCAGCCTCACTTCCCTGGTGGAATTTCACTCATTTAATTTGCCAGTTTTTAATTTGCTTTTGGATTGTGATATTGACATGGGTTGGTGTGTTCATTTTTGATAATATCAAGTTTATATTAAATGTCATATGAGTACAACCAGATTTGTTCCCAAAACTTGTACTTCGATTAAGAGGTATGCACGTGCTGATGAGTGTGCAGAAGTGGTAATTGCGAACTCTTGTCTCAGGAAGGGCAAGCTTCTAAAAGCAGCATTTGGAGTGTTAGCTCCTTTGCTTACCGACAAAACCTGTCCACAGATTTTAAAAGCATTTAGAATCGATGACATGCAATATTGTGTAAAATTGTTGTTGATATGGACTATAAATAATTTTCTTGCAGACATTAGTGATGATAATAGGTGAAACAGGACAGTAAAGCTGTTGCTGTTCTGTCTGAGGGCAAATCAAAGCAGGACAGCAAAGCTGTGGCTGTTATGTCTGAGAGCAAATCAAAGCAGGACAGTAAAGTCGTGGCTGTTCTGTCTGAAAGCATATCAAAGCAGGATAGTAAGGCTGTGGCTGTTCTGTCTGAAGGCATGTCAAAGAAGGACGCTAAAGCTGTGGCTGTTCTGTTTGAAGGCAGATTAAAGCAGGACGGTAAAGCTGTGGTTGTTCTGTTTAATCAAACCAGTGTTGGTTATAAGGTTATTGGGAAGCTGAGTGGGCTTTAAATTGTGATTAAAAGCAAATCTACACAAAGCATTTTATATGACTTTCCTAGCTTAGCACTCTTAGAAATGGCAAAACTAAGACCATTTTAGAAGAATAGCTTCTTTAATTATCATTTTATTGATTTGTTGATTATTATAGTGAAGCATTAATGTTACACTATCATTTATATACTGAACAAAACATAATTACATGAGGCATAATCTTAAACATCAACATATATAAAAAGAAAACTATTCTGTCCGCCATCTTGATTATCTTAATTCCCTAAAGCTGCCAGGGTGGCATCATACAGTTTCTGATTAGGGACATGTTGCAGAACAACGTTATGTAAAAACATTTTGCGGACTCTTTTTATAGGTTATGTGTAAAACACCATTTGTCATCTGGACTATATACATTAAAACTAAGTAAGGCATTACTCATTCGTCGTCATTATCACTGTCTGTATAACTGAAATGATAACAATTCTATTTGATCATAATTCGTCATCACAACCACAAATATCTGTACAAAAAAACGCCATCCTTTTTACATTTGCAAATAAATCAAATCATCAGCGCCATTTTATGCACATTTTTTTTAAATAATGGGGTAGGGGAAATATTTCACACCTGTTACTAACTTGTTTGACAAACAAAATGTTCATTTACTACCACATGCAAATACTATATCATAAACAAAAGGCATTCCATATAATATTTATATGTTTTTCTCTTCATTTTTGTAAAATAAATTATTGAGCAATTTTACACGTTTTGGGGTAGGGGAAACATTTTCGTCATCTGAAGCTTTCATTCGCGACTGTTTCAACAAATGTTACATTATTTACATTTACAATAGGTATGGTTAAGTTTATAAAACAATTTTTATAGAATTGGAGCATTAGGTAATAGTACAGAACGATTGATAGGACAAATACTTAGTAAAAACGCATAATTTTAGGGATTTTTCTGTCTTTTTATTTTTTAAAAGAAATGTTAATTTAAATATCATATTATATCTGTGCTTTATTGTACAAGTTGTGTCAATAATAAAATGTCTAAAACATATAATATTTTATTGATATAGCCGCTAAAATATCATTAATGATATTATAGGAATTTTACTCAAAATTCAAAATTTAGGGCGGGGGGTACATATAAAACAAGGCTTTTAAAAAATGTGCACCACTTTCAGGTTTGACATCCACCTTTTTTTTTACTTCACTATACCAATACTTTACCATAGCAATGTCAGAAATTTTCGAGCTGATGGGTTCAACAAACTTTTATTTTAAGCCTCTTTATAGAGTTAGGCTGGAGACTATATAGTGCAGAGGCATCTTAAACGATTTTCTTACTGTCTAAAACTTTAGCAATTTAGGATTGCAAAATGTCTTAAACAAATGTTTGAGAAATATTCATTGGAAGTTACAAAAAATAAAACCCCGTTATTAATAACCGAAGTTGTTAGAGCGTTAGATATGATAGTTAATTTATAGATACTCAGTAGGAACGCCAAAGCCGATTGCGTAGGGATTCATTAAAATTTGCGAATTTGCAAAAATGAGATAAAATTGGGCATAAAATGGCGAGCCTTTTGAACGAACAAAATCAGGAATTGTGTTCAATATATCATCGGATGTTATGAACAGGGCTATAACATAAAAAAATCAGTATATATAAAACTCGTCTGTAGCTATTTTTTACAATTCCAATTACATTTAAATATCTTAATTCAGTGATAAAAACGAGTCACTGACTAAAATTTAAAAATTTGTTCTTTACAAGATTCCTTCCCATTTATCGCAATGCGCGTGTAACAGAATTATTTTTATTTCAAAAGAAAGATCTCTTTGCAATGCACAACTTGATATATAATTCATCAAATAATTTTCTTTACAAAAAAGTGTCCCAAGTTTTAAAGGTGAAAAAAATCGCCGTCAATCCGGATTCTTGGGTACGGTCGGATCCATTTTTCGTCTAATTTGACATAGAAATTTTGTAGCTGTGTTCTATATTTAGTTTGGACACACAGAAGACACATAATGGCATTTACGATTGAAATAAAGTAAGATTAGGCTACAAATATCACCTTTTTCTTCAGACTTCTCATAGAATTTGTCGGATTTTAGGGCCTACTTTCAGTCTCCATGTAAAAAATCGGCAATATGCCTCTTCGACCGTTCATTTCACAAACTAAAAATCCATACGACAACCACATGCGCATAATCTGTGTTGAATGACCACGTACGGTGTATTATAAGTGTTAGTTGAATTGTGGAATTAATGGCAATAATAAATCCGTTTATTTAGGATATGCGATTTGGGCCCCAGAGGCTTTCAGAAGGCCCTGTGGCACTTTTTGCCTTGTTATTTTTAAGTCATTACATGCTGACATTAACCACTTGGTCACTAAATCACTAAAGTTGAGAGTGAATTATTCTTACATATTAAGCTGAGCAAGACAGAGAGCAGAGCATGCATTATACTTGGAAAGCATACCCTGTACATACACTAACCTAACAAGTACATAGTATAAACTTTGGCTTGGCCACTGTCACAGGCCTATACTTTTACACTCAAGATTGACCCCAACCCATGTTAAATTTCCTGCAGGTAAATGCATAAATATGATTAAACAAAGACTTTAATATAACCATGAAGGGTTTGCTTAAACTATTAATGCTGGATAAGCCTTTATCAAGTAAACCAGCACTTAAAAGTGAAGATATATATATACTCTTTTCCAATATTTAAATGTCTGGAAAATTTATATTGTCCCTATTTTAGTCAATTTGAATAAAATTTAAATTCTGATTTGCCAGTAAACTAGTTATGTTTAAATATAACAAGAAATGATTATTTTTTTAAATAATTTAGCAAGAATATATAATATTATTTGTTAATGTTGCTGTTGTCTAGTGTTTATATTTCAGATAGACTGAAATAACGTGTCTTTCATGGCCTAATAAAGATTTCCTTTTAGTTAAAATACTAAATCTCAGTTTAAAGAGAATTTTCTGTGCTTTTTTAAGACAGTTACAGCACTCAATACAATACTAAGATATTGGCTAAAACTGCAAGGAACATAGCCATTTGAGTCATGCAAGTTGATTTAAATACATGTACATTCACATGTGTTTACTTGAGCTTTCACTACAAAATGGAAAATATGCAGCTGAAAAGCTTACACTTGTAACATTCAAGTTCAATCAACCAGCACCAAACCATAAAAAACACTGAAAAGTGAAAACAAGAGGCAATCACGAATGTCACTAAAATTGACAGTTCGAGACCACTGATTATAAAATTACCAAAAGCCATATAAGATTAGGAGGTCATTGGTTGCACTCCTAATAAACTAAGTCAACAAACCCCTATTCAACTTGTCACATTTCACAATGCCCATTCCCTTTGTTTTAAGTATGCAGATAAAAGTAGAATGTGCATTTGCATATGGTATTCAAACTAACAAATGAGGAAAATAATTTCTAAACCCAAAACTGAAATAGTATATGACTGGCTAGTTAAATCTCAAATTTAAAATGCAACCAATAATAAATTAATTTTTTTTTACTAAAATGCTACTTATGGATATATAGCCAGTTTTCAAAACCCATATGTTCAAATGGCGTAGACTGCATACTCTATCATTGCTTCAAGACTGAAAGGGAGAGCCATCATATGCTTACCACATATCATAAAAATAATTAAACTCCCAATTGAATAGACGAACCATACAAACACCAAAAAAGTATTGTTTTTGAAAATTTTGCAAAGGGTTGGTGACACTGGTGTTGACTTTTGAAACAGCTCCATACATGTGCATTGTGTGTATATATTATATTTTTACTGAATAAATGGTCACACACCCAATATACACACATGGGCAGCCAATGCAATAAGACAACAGATGTACTTGTTTCAATTTTTGTATAGCTAGGTCTGTTTATGCCAATTTCTGCCTGCACATTTTAAATATGTTGATACTTGATTTGGTAATGGCAAGCAAAAACAACGTCATGACATCCATCAAACCTGAAATTTGGTATACAGTATAATCTGTGTGTTAAGAGTTAAGACCACCCAATGGAATGTGCAAAAGTGACGGACTTTATATAGAGGGTTACCTTAAACATGTATTGTTAATACTGGTATACAAATGAGTGAAAATAATACGTCTAAAATACCTTTTTATAAATTTTGTTAATATTATTTTATTATTTTTTTTTAAAATAATTATTTAGAATTAATTATAGAAAATATTTGAAAAGTGCATTATATTCTTAATGGACTGTACATCTGATTACATGGTTAGAGTTGATCTATCAGTGTACACTTGACTAATGCCCTTGTTTCTTAAGAAGCAGGATGTCACTTATAAAAACAAAAGGTATAGTAAACATACTACCACTTAGTAGCAAAGACTAGTTAATCCAATATTCTAAATAGGCTACAAGCATGTAATTTGCTTTATGCATATAAAGTTATTATTATTACAATAAAGACTAGTTATACCTTCTGATCTAGTGACTTCAGTCATTGACATGAGAATAAGGACTTCACAAATTCATTCCTCAATTTTTTACTTCTTATAACTCAACTATACATTTTGCAACAAAAATATATATTTTAATTATATATTTCTAATCTTAATGCATAAGGAATATATTAATTACAATGTAATTGGTTAATTTTTTTGGATAAACTTTTAGATTAAAATTATAAAAAAATTAAAATAAGGTGGAATATATATGGAAGGTCATTATATAGTAAATTCCATTGGGGATACTTGATACTGGTTGCTATAGACAGGTGGACTTTATAGCAGGTTATACTGCTTTGCAAAATTTATTTTACCACTCATTTGTTTTTTTCTCTGAATTACGATAGTGGGTATTTATTATAATATTTATGTGAACATTCAGTTGGACACAGCTACATGTGCAAGTTATTTAAAGATTCAGTCTGCATGGTGGTAATTTGTCCATTATACAAAAAATAACTTCTTGGAGAATATACTGGTTGCATTGATTGTGAAGGTTATTTTATTACTTATGATGTTTCAAAATATGCTTTACTGAACATTACACACACACACACTCAAGCTCTTTCTCTCTCTCACACACACACAGAGAAAGAGAGAGAGAGAGAGAGAGAGAGAGAGAGAGAGAGAGAGAGAGAGCGAAAATGCAATTATTGTATATCGTATGCATATGTACAGGGTTTGACATTTAGATTTACCGATCAGTATCTGGATTATATTACTTTGTCTAAGGGTTTTTATTGAAAACTTGTAAAACATGGTGGTTTATACATGTGACTTAATGATTCTCCCAACCGGTATCGCGTGAATATAATTAAAACACGCTGCAATGTCATTTCCAACTTGACATTGAAACATCGATCATCGCGGGGGCAGCCATATTTGTTTACATTGACAACTAAATGTACCATCCAGATTTTCGCTTTATTAAGATATTTACACCTGATGCACCAGAAAGATTTTCGGTTGAATTTAATTTTCGATGTGTTATTGTATGTTTTACAAAAGATCTAGTGATAATTTTTTACACAAAAAGTGTCCAAGTTTTGAAGATTGACAAAAAATGTCATATTGTTTCTGTCGTGACATCGATTAGCGTCAAGAAATCAATTTTGTGTAAATAATAATGTTTTATATCAAATTTAAACTCAAATTTCAAAATATTGGTTATTCCGGCATACAGTCCACTGGTGCACAGTGCTTAACTTTATTTTATAATATTTTATCGTTCGTTTAAAGGCGGGGACTTATTGGCCGTCAGACACTTTTCAAAAAGTAATCCCAATTTTCAAAATGGCGGAAGGATAAAAAATTGTAAAACCGAAACACAATTCTCGGAAAAAGCTGGCTTGGCGTTCCTACTGACTCTTATGAACTCTGAACAATTTGGACAGGTGTAATATAACCAATTTTACCAAAGATAAAGTTCTTTCAAACTATAGAAGAGTTCTAAGTATTTTGGTATCAATCTTAAAGAGAAAAAATAATACCTTCCTTAATTTTAAAAAAAATCAATATAAGGAAATTAATATAGCAAGTTCATCTAAATGTACTACTAAATCAGTATTATCATAAATTATCAGTAATTCAAAAAAAATTGACAGTCGTCAAAATGGTCTTCAGTCTTTTCAAATAAAATCTATTCTACATCTGACATTAACCAAATGTGGATTCTTAAAAAATCTTAAGAATTACTTGAAAATCTTGCTTCTAATACTTTTCTACACTTCTGAGCACTATCAGTTATTTTGAAAGAACGCCTGAAACGAATTATTCACTTGTCATTATTTAACAAAAATAGTAAGCCAAGAAACATATTATTTAGTGGTGAATAGGGATTCTGAATATTTTGTCAAGCACCATATGGATTTCTGACAAAAATATACTGAAGAAACCATCAACAAAATGTTGTAGTTTTTGATAGACAACATATTTGTTGTGTTCGGTAATATGAGTTTCCAGCAAACAATCAGTAAACCAATGGGCACAAACTGTGCACCGTCGCTTGCTTATTTGATTCTTTATTTTTATGGAGCAGAATTTATGCAGAACCTTGTTGAATATAAAGAGAAGGCTGTCGCCAAATCATTCAACTCCACATACAGATACTAGATGTCATTTTCTCTTTATTAAATTTGGAGATTATATGAATGTCATCTATTCTAGTGAGTTTATAATAAAAGATACGACTATGTCTTCAAGTTCTGCTTCATATTTAGACGTATACCTTAATTATAACGCCCAAAAAATGTAACATTTGAAACTGTTTGACTAACACGATGACTTCAATTTTTTATTGCCTTTTGGCCTTTACTATACAGCAATATACCTGTTTCTTATGCGTATGGTAAATTTGTTTCTCAATTAATACGGTAGAGCTTGTTACCACTATGGGAACTTTATACAACGAAGCAAGCTGCTTACAAGTAAATTGTTGACTCATGGATTTTGCAAGCCTAGACTTATCAAGGCCTTCAAAAAGTTTTATGGCCGTCATCACAGTATTGTTGATAAGTTTGGTGTCTCTGTGTCCAGGATTGCCCTGGATAGGTTTGACGTCCCATAGTTCCATGTTCCTTTCACTCAAGGTTGATTACACAGATGGCGGGTTATAGCTAGCTAAACCGGATGTCTAACCCTTTAGGAGCAACCATCCTCATTTCCCTGGTGGAGGTTTACGTATTTATCCTAATTTATCAGCTTCACATTGTGACTCGGACTTGAATTGGTTTGCTTGACACAGACCTGTATGTTCTTGTTTGAATAAAGTATGCGAATATTCCAGTTTCATATTATACTAGTATTCATTTTAGATGCCATCCCAGATCAAAATTGCAAATTGGTAAGTGTTTGGACTAAAACGTGAAACACAAATTTAAGGGGTTGAAAAATATATCTGAAGGTTCAAAATATATTTTATTAAATTTAGCTAAGGAAATGAGGGAGTACACATAGGTTTTGAGGGTTTTCCAATTTTAACTTTTAGCAAATTTGGAACGAAGTGGTTTTTTTTTTTTTTTTTTTAAGACATGAGCCATGAGCCACCTGTGATATCGTTGACAATACTTAGTGATTGATGATACTTTATTATTATCGTGTTTTGCTGGTATTTGTTTAATTTGCATAGGGAATAGGTAACTCAAATTATTTATAATCTTCTTCAAAATTGTTTTCTCCACATTACGAAACCGATTTAGCTAGCGTTTTATCCGAAGAAAGTTTACATTACTATTAGAGGTTTATTCGCCATTACATAACAGACTTCCGTTTGGATTAGTGAGACAATAGGGCGTGAATTGTCATTATATCTTTTAATGCTTAACTTTGCTAATCAAAAACAAACATATTAATTCATGTCCGAAACTTATAAACTGAAATTTACATCAATTATGTCTCCCTTACGACAACATAACTAAATTATATGACCATCACTGCCTACACGAAAAGATTGAATGATTGAATGGGGTTTTACGTCCCAGTCAAGAATATTTCACTCATATTTCACTTATATCGAAATGTTACCGCCTATAGGTGAAGTGGCAGAAACTTCAATATTTGCAGTACGACCAGGGCAATTTGCAGGAAGGGTTCTTTAAAGTGCCACGCCTGCCGGGGGAATTTAAGTATGTTAAACCGAAATCCGTATAACATTATTATAATGTCGTGTATAATTATTATTAGCTCACCTGAACGAAAGGTCATGTGAGCTTATGGCATAGCGCAGCGTGTGTATGTGCGTGCGTGTGTGCGTGCGTCGTTAACACCTATTTTTGACATCTCCTCTGAAACTACAAGACAGATTTCAATGAAACTTGGTGAGAAGTATATATGGGCCGGCGCAATTCAGATTTGTTCATAGCGTTGCCATGGCTACCATAACTAGGTCAAGGGGACCTAGGGGTGCAAAAATCTTAGAAAATCTTCTTCTCCGAAAGTATTGATTGGAAAAAAAATCTGATGTGATATTTGGCTTCTCTAGGGCCTTAAGCCTATAGTTTGTTCATTTTGTGAAATTCGGACAAAAAAATGGGTCACGCGTTTTTGCGTTTAATTTTGAAAATATTGTAAAATAGCTTCAAATAACTTGACTATTTGACCATATAATGACATGGCGTTTTCAGTTTTGACATCTTCTTGTTAGTATCTTCAAAATGAGGTCAAGGTCAATTGTGAAGGTCATGACCTAATTTTTTTATCTCTGATTATAATTATCTCGAAAACTATAAACCTTTTGTATAGCCATGTATATTAGAATGTTGTAGGTATTGATGAAACAATCATTTTGATGTATAGAAAAAGGTCATTGGTTCAAAGGTCAAGGTCACAGATGCGAAACAATACAGAAATGGTTTATTATCTCGAAAACTATAAACCTTTTGTATAGGCATGTATATCAGAATGTTGTAGGTTTTGATACAACGATCATTTTGATGTATAGAAAAAGGTCATGGGTTCAAAGGTCACGGTCACAGATGCGAAACAATACTGAAATGGTTAATTCTCTTAAAAACTATTAACTTTTTGTATAGGCATGTATATTAGAATGTTGTTAGTAGTAATACAACGGTCATTATGATGTAAAGAAAAAAGTTATTGGGGTTTCAGTATTTATGTTTTCTTTAAATCTATCAGCTAGCCATTAGTTATCAGGTGAGCGTATCAGGCCCATGGGCCTCTTGTTATTGTTGTTGTTGTTGTTATTATTATTATTATTATTATTATTATTATTATTATTATTATTATTTCCGTACTTACTGTACTCTGGATCTGTTGCAAGTTTTAACGGAGCTGAATTTGCACAAATTCTTATTATTGTTACCAGTTTTAACGGAATAACGGAGCTGAATTTGCCCAAATGATTAATATTATTACTATTATTATAATTATTTACGTACTCTCCGTTCTCTGTTGCCAGTTTTAACGGAGCTGAATGTGCACCAAACCTGATTAATCTTCACAGACTGATATATAAAAAAACCAAACCATATGTTACATAATGTCGATAATATGCAAATATCGGGTGATCATGAATAACATGTGTTCTAATATATAGTCAGAAATGACTTACACTCAGTTTTCTGTCTTTTAATTCAAATGACTGAAAATATTTTCATTTTTACTTGCTGAAATTTATTAACAATCAATTAATAATAATAATAGTGCCTAATTAGCACTTTATTTAGAAAAAAATCCGATTTATGCAACAATTAAAATTAAACAAAGTGTCCATTTACCTGGGTTGTGAGTTAGTATTTCGAGACTAGTGATATACTAAATTATGACAGACTAGCAACAGAGTAAATCTGGACTAGTGATCTAGTCACTCGGAAGTAGTGAGCAAGTCACTCGAGACTAGTAAGTGAGTCACTTGGGATTAAAGCACGAGTAACCCCGGACGTAGTAAAGTAGTAACCCGGGAGTATTGGTGGAGCAATTCAGGACAAAAGAATGAGTTATTCGGAACTAGTAGGCGGGTTACTTGGGACTAGTAAGGTAGTCACTCGAGACTACAGTGAGCGAGTCACTTGAGGCTAAACCATATTTATTCCTTACTTACTTAGTCCTCTTTGTGCGTATATATGCACATAAGGCCACCACCAGCTCTTGCCACAAATGTCTGTCCTTTACCTTTTTCTCTGCTTCCTTCCACCCCATCACCATCTCTTTCAGCTCTTTCTCTGCTGTCTGCCTCCATGTTTCCTTCGGTCTTCCCCGCTTCCTCTTCCCATCTGGTGTCCATTTTAGTGAGACTCTGGTGGTACTGTTGTTGTCTTGTCTCATCACATGTCCAATCCACCGCCATCTACGTTGTTTTATTTCTGCTCTGATATCCTTCTGGACACAGATTTCATGTAGTCTCTTGTTACTTATTTTTCTTGGCCAGTAGATCTTGCATATCTTTCTGAGGCAGGTGTTATGAAATGCGGCTAATTTTTGAAAATCATTCTTGGTAACTCTCCAGCATTCTGACCCATATAATAGCACAGATTTCAAATTTCTATTGTAGATTCTCAATTTGAATTTAATATTCATAACTAAAACCCAATTTTTCAGAAATTGTAGCAACATTTTTCAAAT